>DF361982.1:0-13093 GCA_000787875.1 Solanum virginianum
CTTTTTCCATGGCTTGTTGTACTAGATCTGACCCAAGCAAGGTGGTTTCACTAACTTCAAACCATCAAATTGGTGACCTACATTTTCTTTCATATAAAGCTTCATAAGGTGCCATCTTGATACTTGAGTAGTAGCTATTATTATAGGCAAATTCAATAAGTGGGAAATGATCCACCCAACTACCTTTAAAGTTCAATGTACAAGCTCGCAACATATCTTCAAGTGTTTGAGTAGTGCGCTCAACTTGACCGTCTGTCTGAGGGTGGAATGTTGTACTCAAGTTCACTTTTGTCCCTAACCTTCTTTGGAAGGACATCCAAAACTTTGTAGTGAATTGAGCCCCCCAATTAGATATAATGGAGATTGGGACCCCATGTAGCCTGACTATCTATTTGAGGTATAGCTTAGCATACGCTTTAGCTGTATAATCACTCTTAATTGGCAAGAAGTGTGCTGACTTTGTGAGTCTATCAACTATTACCCATATGGAGTCAAGCTTCTGAAATGAGCGAGGCAACCTAGTAATAAAATCCATATTAATAATATCCCACTTCAGGAAATGATACATCTTAGTTGATCCTGGATGGATGGAATATCGGGAATGATGGGTTTCTTCTATTATCATCTTCTTTAGTCTGTTAATATCAGACACACATAATCTATTTTGGCAATACAGTACTCTATGTTGGGTAAGTTCAAAGTCCTTCATCGTACCCTTACTCACCTTTTCCTTAAGATGTCATAGAATAGGATCCTCGAACTGTTTTTCCTTCACCTCCATTACTAATGAAGACAATACTACATTATGTACAATAATCCTTTCCTTTGGAGTTTTAAGAAGGCGAACTCCCAAACTAGCTAGTTGACGTAGATCCTTAGCCAATCCTTGACTTATCGTGGCATGATCACCAGTATTCATGATTGCCGTATGACTCAGTGCATCGGTTACCATATTTGCCTTCCCCGGATGGTATAGTATATCAATGTCACAATCCTTTATTAGCTTTAGCCATCTCTGCTGTCTTAAATTTAGGTCTTTCTGCTTAAAAATGTACTGCAAACTCTTATAATTAGTATATATGTCAACGTGAACCCCATACAAATAGTGGTGCCATATTTTTAGAGCAAACACAATCGCTGCTAGCTTAAGATCATATGTTGGATAGTTTTTCTCATGTGCCCATAGTTGTCTAGAGGCACAAGCAATTACCCTATCATGTTATGTCAGTACACACCCTAAGCCAACTCCTGAAGCATCAGAATACACTGCATACCCCTCGGTGCCTTTTGGACGTATTAGCACAGGTGCAGAAGTTAGTCTGCTTTTTTCAACTCTTGAAAGCTCCTTTCACATGATTCATTCCATTGGAACTTGGTTGCCTTATATTTCAACTTTATTAGAGGTGCAGAAATAGAAGAAAAACCTACAACAAACCTCCTGTAATAACCTGCTAACCCTAGGAAACTCCGAACTTTCGTGGGTATTGTTAGCCTTGGCCAATCTTTCAAAACCTCTATCTTTTGTGAATCAACCCTTATTCCCTCATCGAACACAATATGACCCAACAATGCCACTGATCTTAGCCAAAATTCACATTTAGAAAACTTGGCATACAACTGTTGATTACGAAAAACTTGTAACACCCGTCATAAATGAATTGCATAGTCCTCTTCTAATCTTCAATATACCAAAATTTCATCTGTAAATACTATCACAAATACATCCAAGAATGGTTTAAATACCCTATTTATTAGATTCATAAAAACTACTAGTACATTCGTTAGCCCAAATGATATAACAAGAAATTCAAAGTGATCATAGCGTGTTCTGAAAGCTGTCATAGGTATATCTTTCTCCTCACCCTCATTTAGTGATAACCTGATCTCAATTCAATTTTTTGAAAGCATTTGGCACCCTGTAACTAATCAAATAAATCATTAATCCTGGGGAGGGGGTATTTGTTCTTAATTATCACCCATATTCAATTGTTGGTAATCGATACAAATTCTCAAGGTACCATCTTTTTTACGTACAAGTAACACTGGTGCACCCCAAGGGGACATACTAGGTCGTATAAAACCCTTCTCCAACAAGTCTTTTAACTGCTCTTTTAATTTATGCAATTTTACCAGAGACATTCTATATGGAGGGATAGAAATAGTTTGAGTGCCTTGAAGTAAGTCAATACCAAAATCCACTTCTCGTTCTGGAGGTAAGCCTGGAAGTTCTTGAGGGAACATATCAACAAATTCCTTCACTACTGGAATTGATTGAAGAGTTGGCGATTTTGCCTCCATATCCCTTACTCTAACTAAATGACATATATACCCCTTAGATATCATCTTTCTTGCCTTAAAATAAGAGATAAACTTGCCCTTTAGCGCCCCAATATTGCCTTCCCATTCAAGAACTGCCTCATTTAGAAATTGGAAGTACACTTTTTTAGTTTAGCAATCCACAGTAGCATAGCAAGAAGCTCACCAATCCATACCTATTTAACATCAAATCCTACCATTTCTGGTTCAATAAGGTCAGCCAATGTGTCATGATCACAAACTGTTACTACACAGTCATAATAAACCCTTCTAGCCAAAATGAAATTCACCAGTTGGTGTGGACACTTCAAATGATTTGTTCAATAATTTGGGTACTCTCTTAAGCTTCCCAGCTACTAGCAGAGTGATGTATGATAGTGTAGAACCATGGTTAATTAATGCATATACATTATGTGAAATGATGGATAATGTAAGTGTGAACATATCGGGTAAAGCTTCCAAATTTTGCCGACTCCCAGAGTATAAGTACGATTCTGGACTCTGCTAGAGCTAACTGCCTTCTTACACCTCCACCACAAACCCTAGATACTTGTTGACCCTACCTAATGGAAGAACTGATGATGATGATGCAATAGCTGACCCAGTAGATTGTGCTATATCACCCATACGCCTCCTTAGGCAATCTCTCATCATATACCCTAGCACACCACACCAATAACAACCGTCTGTCCCAACATGAAATATACCTGAATGACTTCTTCCATACTGTTTACAAGGCTACCTAGTAGTCATTTGCTGACATGCTAAATATGTTGTTATCTGTGCACGTTGTCCCTCACCTTGTTGACCAAACTGATTACTTCTAGACCGTTTTATTTGTGGTAGAGCACTAGCTGCAGAGTAGGAGGATGATTGCCTAGGCAATCTATTAGAAAATTGAGGCCGAAACTCACCTTGGGACAGTGTAAACTGTCCCGTAGATCTGGCCCTCTTGGATTGCCCCCTTTCTAACTCTTGTGCCCTTCTCCATTGCCTTTGATCCTCCAGTTTCTGTGCAAAAGCTTGCATCCTTGCTATGTCCATGTCATTATTCAAGGAAGCAATAGTACAGTCTCTAACCATATATGAATCCAATCTATCCACATATCAATGAACTCTATCTACCATAGTAGCAATTACATTAGGAGCATACCTGGCAAGGGAATTAAATGGAAGATTATACTCCCTCACACTCATATTCCCTTGGTGGAGGTTCAAGAACTGATCTGCACAGGCCTCTCGGATCTCTAATGGCAAGTAATGGTCAAGAAATGCCCTTTTAAACTCCTTCGAGGTAGTTGGAGGTGCAGTTATATCCTTAGATTTCTTCAAAGCTTCATACCACAATATAGCCACACCATTCAACCTATATGTCGCTAACTCGACAACTTCTGTACTCTTCATATGCATAACATCTAAAGTGCGTTGAATTTGATCAATAAAGTCTTGTGGATCTTCATTAGCATCTGACCCAATAAAGGATGAAGGGTCCAAATTTAGAAAGTCGCATATCCTTGTGCTAACTGCCCTACTCGCACTACCTGTACCTATAACTGGACCTTCGTGTCTTTGACCTTGGCCAGCAACTATACGAGTCAATAGTTGGACTACATTTCTCAGATCCTATGCGGTAGCATCGGTAGGTGGTTCTGGGGGAATTTCACTACTTCATGGTTCTCCAGGAGGTAGAGGAGTTAGAGATGTCTATGACAGAGACTATCTTGAGCCTCATTATGTTGTTTCACCCAACTGGGTATACCAACTACCTCTTCTACTTCCTTCCCTTTACCTTTGTTTCTCCTGGTTTCTAGCATACTTGGTGTACAAAATAATTTAGGGGTTAGACACAATCCACCTATTACATTTGACTCTATGGCATAATCCAAAGAATGAAAAGAAAGTGACAACTCCTAAATGCCACGTAGCCTCCTGCTTATAAATGTGGTGCAAAAAACATCGATAAACAAGACTGTACATAGACATGGCTTTGTAGACTCCTTAGGATGATCCGCTCTGATACCACTTCTTTCATGCCCAAAGTCCTGTTAAGGTGGACCGGCACCCATTGTCAATAAGTCTTGGGAGAACTAACCTATATGCCAGTAAATAGTAATAACAAGCCAAAAGGAAATGCATATGACTAGGCCGTTGGGGCCACGTTGTCTAAAGTATGAGACATGACCAAACTTTAAATTACATAGTCTACAAAGCCTTTAGACAAAAGAATGTGTCTGATAAGGGTAGGGACAGGCCCCGCCTCAACTAACTATACAATACAAAAATATAAGCTCTAGACACACAAATCTCCGAAGCAACTTGGAGCTTGGTAATAGTAGCTAGATATCCTGAACTTCTACTGGGGAGAGTTACTAGCACCTGTACCTACAGGATCAAATGCAGGTCCCCCATAAGTGATGTCAGTACGAGATAATGTACTGAATATGTAAGCCAGAAAATACTATATATTAAGTAACAACTCAAATGAAACTATGCACTAGTGTAGGATAAGAGACCAGCTTTAGCTATACTATGGGATCATGTACTTTTTGTTCTTTTTATTACTTTACCTTTATTGTGTAATCTGTAAACAACATGTAATACAAATGAACAACAGATTAGTGGTAAATCTATATCAGGATCAACTCTGGCGAGGATTTTTCTTTCATCCCTTGGGCTACCCCCCGTGATAGGATCGACCCTGCCTAGGTGATTTTTCTACCTCTCGGGTTACCACCCATCAAAAAGTAATATACTTTACCTTTCAATTACCTTTGAGATGATTCTTTAAGTGATCATAATATTAGATCTGTAGGACTGTAAATGTAGCATGTGACATGTAAATAAACATACAAGATAATACTACAATTAAAAAAGTACATACACAAATAATGAAATGCATATGAGATGAAACAACTCGTGAACTTTATTTAGCAACAAGAACCCATGTAACTTGGTATCCACGTATGTATGCAAATTAGAAGGTGACTATGTATGAGAGCATATGACCATGTGAAAGAGTAGAGGCATAGTTAATAGTTGGGTCAGAGTTGGTAAGTGCCTTTATGTGCTAAGGAAGAATCTAGATTTCATGCCAAGTAATATGAAATCGAGTAGCCTTACATACCATGTTGTACCACCTAGCTATTACCTCGAAATAACCTCATTTTGCTCCAAATATTTATCTACAATAGAGTACACAGTAAAACTGGTATTAGCAGCTAAGTAACACTTCTTGGCAGTCAAATCTTATAAAAAGTAACATTCGGGCAGCAAGCGCATTTTTAGCGACCCAAAGGCATTCTTTCAACCTTTCCACTTATAGTCGTATTTTCTAATAATCATTCTTATGCACATGTAATATACAGCTTATTTTATACCCTTAACAGTCTTGCAATAGCTCACAAGGCACAACATGTAACAATTATTCTAAACATACAAGTAGGCAGCATAACATTACGTCCCTTTGCTACATTACGACGTCAACAATTCCAAACCTTTACCAACTTCAACCACACTGTTCCCACAATATTTATACATAAAAACAATCCTAAAATAGTTCAAAAATATTCCTCAAAATAGGTGGAGGACGTGAGACAATAGTCCTCAATCAATCAGCCCATAATTTCTACAAATATCATAATTAGGATAATACATTAAACCTCGATTGTTTACGTATAACCAAAAAGTGCAGTGACCTTTATACATCTTACAGAATTGAAACAAATTAATAAAAGCAACCTTTATTCATAATCAATCCAACCAAGAAGAGAAAAGGTCCCAAATAAACAAGAAAAGTATACAACAACCCTTCGAACACATGTTGTCCAAAAGTTTCAACATATACCTAACCAACATATTCTCTTGTTTTTCATGAAGAAACCTTACTAAACACACAAGTATAATCACTTTACTTTATCTTCAACATTGAGGGTCTATTTAAAAACTATAAAAGCTTCTTGTGGTTGCTTTAGAAAGTCGAGAAAGAATAACAAAGAACCATTGTGAAAGCTGAAATTTTCCAAGTCTAAGAATGACTTGAAGGTGCTGCTTGTAACCCCTTTTAAAGGATTATTTTGGCCGGTTTTCTTTTACATTGTAAGCCTTATTTTATTAGTTTAGTAATGTACCATTTTTCCCCTTTTACTTGGGCCTTATTGGGTTGCAAACTGATTGTCCTTGGCTGCCCATTTTTCCCCTTTCTCCTTACTTAGTTTGGGCATAAATCATTAAGTAAAATATGATAAACTTGGGCTCTTTTCCTATTATTCTTGGGCTATAAATATTGTCAATTTATGATACTAAAATGTTGGCTCAAGTTACACCCTTAACACGGACTTTATTTATTATCAGAATTGGACAAATTCAGTGTCGGGCCTCATCTCCATCTAGCTAGCTTGTTTAAGTGAAGCAAGTAGGTCACTCACCTACTAGATTCCTAAGTCCTGCAAGCACCTCAGCTCTCTCACTTTGTTTAAAGTCGTGATCTCCTCAATTTGACTTAAAACTTTTATACACTAGACCTCCTTAAGCATTAGATGCACATATCACCCTCTAATATGAGATTCAAACATTTTTAAGAATAGGCGCTAATTTGACAAAGCCATATCATGTTTCATGTGCATAGGACAAGTATATATAATGTGTGGGGTGTTACAACATAGTTGAGAGTTTGACCAATAACAATAAAGAAAATAAGCACCACAAGTTGCAAACTCACAAGCTTGATTGATCAACAATAATTACAAGGAAAGATTTGTAATTCCCAAAATGGGTTTTCCAAGAGAGAACAATAAACTACCCTAAAAAATTAAGCAAAGCTTCAAAATGTAATGGTGAAAGATCTACTGGTCGATTCCTCTCAAAAACCTAACTTAAGCTATATATAGTATTTACAAAATAACCCTAGAATTTACCCAGAAAAGAAAGCTGGCAGCGGATAAGTCTCGCAGTTATGACTCATAAGATGACCTACAAAAACCTAACTTAAGCTATATATAGTATTTACAAAATAACCCTAGAATTTACCCAGAAAAGAAAGCTGGCAGCGGATAAGTCTCGCAGTTATGACTCATAAGATGACCTACGAGTCGTAATTGAGGTCTCGTATCAGGTTCTTGGCATCTTAGAATGAACTGGTATGACCCATTGGTATGAGTCATTGTTTGAGCTACGACTCAAACGTTTGTCTTGTAGGCTTGGTCTTCAGTTTTTGGTCCAACATTTGGGCTCTCTAATTCTTGCTATGAGTCTACTTATACAAGTCGTAGTGTGTCTTACGACTCATAGCCTAGGCTCGTAGGGGTGACTTTCACATGGTAGATTTTTTATTTTTGGTTCTGACTCTTGCTACGACACAACCTATGACTCATAGAGTGAGCTACGAATCATAGGTGGGCTCGTATGGCCTATGCTTCAGCAAACTCTGTAACTTTTCTTCAAAATCATGTAATCCTAACTCTTGTGCACGATTAATACAAAACACATCAAAACACTAAAAGGTCACTTTAAGAACTCACAAAATCCCTTGTTTCAGGCATCAAATGTGTTGTATTTTGACTATACATCAATACTCTCAACTTAGAATTGTTGCTTTTCCTCAAGCGATGACTCAATCTACATAGACAAAGAGAAATACATAGCAACTAAACTAATGGCATATATATCAACTCATCTGTTTCAGGTATCCAACTACTATTTTCAAAACCGGATTGTAAGATTATTGACTAAACAGGAACATAATGAGATTCCTGGCAATCCAACTATAACAAGCTAAGGAGCATCAACCGTCCACAATCACTGGTATTATCATATGCTACTCATATAGTGTAAATGCCCTCACTAGAAAGAAGTCCCTTATACTCAATCAAAAGCATTTAGATTTCAGGGACTAAGGAAGCATTCTCAATCTCATAATTGAAATTCAAGCATACTGACTAACACCATATGCTTACCTCTATACTCATCTTCTGGCTTGGTGATAAAATGGAGTTGTATCACTTTAGGACTTATAGGCTTGTAACATAGGTTCCGGGTACTTTGGTAAGGTATTTTGGGCAAATAGTGACTAAAGCTATCCTTGAACTATGTTTACCAATACTTTTTGCTTTCATAATCCAACCCTTTTAAATCAATCCACCCTTATTCTCCAATTATGATCTTTCTCAAGTGATTTCTTTCTTTTTTTCAGTTATGCCTTGATTCAAACTCATTTTGTTTTGCTACTTTTTCTCAATTTAAGTCACTTTTCTTCTTATTCTTCACTCGGTTAATGCTTTTTCATTTCTTTCTTGATTTCCCACTAACTATGTTATTATTATTACTTTACCACAATATGGGCCACCCTCAACTTAGGCTTTTAGCCTCAGGTGAAGTACACAATATCTATACGTCAAACCAGGGCTACCAACTGCAACTACCCTCAACTTAGGCCTTTGGCCTCAATCAAGGTTCACATGTTCAAGGATAGACCAGGGCTAATATCAAGGTATTTCATTAAATAAGGTTAAGTCGGCAGATTATCAAGAAAGAATGAGTGCATGAGAAGCTCAAAAATTTGGGACAAGGGATTCACTCACATACTTAGTGGGTCATTTAGGCTAAAAGTGGTTTCACTAAAAGAACGAGGGCCTAAGATCCTTTCCATCTCCACCGCATCACCCAAACCAATCTTAGAGTAACAAGGCAAGTTCTAAGTCCATACAAGATACACGAATGCAGCAAAATACACTCATGAAACAAATGGCATTTGTATCCACAATCAAGTATAGAATCACAGGTGACGCTTTTAGTTTTAACTTACATTCAAAATAACAGAATAAACATTGCCATATACTTAAAAATGTATGAATATCTCAATAATCAGAACCTCAAAAATTTTGAGGGTACCCAATTTTTATCAAAAGTTTAAAGAACAGTCAAGAATCATATGTATACTAACAGATAACATTACTGTGCATTTACAAATTATCTATCATACCTAAACATGCCAGTTCAATAGAAAATTAAAAATCCACAAGGAAAAAAAAACACGACAAGAAAACCTTGGGATCAAAAATAGAAGAAGTTATGGACTTGAGGCTACTCAGACTTCACCTTAATCCATAACTTCCACCACCCCACCAAAACATAATACTTTCTCCTCAAAGTAAAAACAAGAACAAAAACAAAACATGATAACAAAGAAATATGTAAATACATCCACTAAAAACCAAAAATAAACATCCAAAGTACAAGTAAAAAAAACATCCAACACAAACATATTAAAAAACAACCAAAACCAACATAATAGAAAGATTGTCTGAAAAGAAAACAAAGTATCCAATCATGACAAAATGAGCACTAGGGTCAAAAGAAATCAAACATCATGGTGCGTCAACCACCAGGCTATGACTGATATATGGGATCCTGAGACTGTCTCACCTCATCTGCTACATGGACTAAAACTACACATAAGGTGCCCTCTCCCTGTGGGGTATACTCTGCTCGGTCACTCTGAATAGCCACCAATAATAGTGACTCCTGCACCACCTCCACAAGTATAGGCTCATCCTCCTCAGGTCTTGACCTCTTCGAGGTCAGCTCTGGATCAGCATGCTCAAGGGGCCTCTTCCCACGGGTGTCAAGACGGTCGGTGAGCCAATCAAATGTCTCATCACCAACTGGTGCTACCTTTGGGGCTACGACAGGGGCTGCCAACATCTGTAATAAGTCGGCCTTGAATGTGGCCAACTCTTCAGTAACCGTGCTCCCGTCGTTAGGCCTAGTTCTCTCATTCCTCTTGAGAACCCCGACCTTAAATGTATTGACTCAGGCATCCACTGCTCGAACTCTCTCATCAACAAAATCTCGAGCTTATGCCTTCATCCTCTCTCGGAGTCCCTAATAGTCTGATCAATCAATGGTTGGACCTGCACTGATAGATCACATAGCCTGTCCTCTGCTATTGTCACCCTATGCAATAAAGCCTAAAATATAATAATATAGAAAAGAGGGACAACCTATAAAGAAGGTGTTGCTAGTGCTGGAGTACAGGAGGATGGTGTAGACTCGATCTCAATCTCAGGTATGGGCTCTGTAGTAGCTGGAGTAGTACCAATAGTAGCTGGAGGTGAACCTGGATTCTAAGGCTCTACCAGGAATGGCTCTGGGATAACTGGAGGAGCTGCTCATGGTAAGGCGACCGGGTTCTCATCAGCCTTTATCAGGCAAGGATCCATAGTGTGTGTGGCCTCTAGATGAAGGTCCTAGTAAGGGTCAATAGGAACACCTGCTGCACTACATAGTCTATAAATCAGAACTCGAAATGGCAGTAAGGTTCTCGCCCGAGCTATAGCTTCGTGAATCTCCTCTGAAATGATCTAGGCCTAATATATAACATAGCCAGCTAGGATGCTGGCAAATAGTACGATTCTCTCAAGGATAATCATATTAACTATGAAGGTTGGCCTAATATGCCAACAGATAATTGACCACCAAAACTTGGCTCGGAATGAAAGGTGGGCCTTTACTATAGGATCTGCGTGGTTTGTACCCACGTCGGCTCGCCACCCTCCTCAAAGATTTGACTAGCTATCCAATGAAGGAATTCTGTCCTGGCCTTGATGTCCTTCCCTGTCACCGCTATCCTCATCTTTTCGATACGGCTATCATACTCTATGTTAGACTGAGGAACTGTATAAGTAGGCCCAAACTGCGTACGTTAGATAGTCTCTTCTGACATATCAATGTATGACCCCCGGACTGTCACTACACATAGCCTTGGCTGGTCAATTGGTTTTTTGTTCTTTGACAACCCCCGACATATTTGCCCAACTTTTATGTCATTTACTATAGCCTGTGGTCATCCAACCCAACATCAAATCCCGACACTCTATCTAAGCCTTAGGCATTCAAGCGAGACTCCTCATGAAATTGTTGGATCAGCTTGCCTTGCCCCTTAGGCTCTAACCCTTAATTGTATATTTCTTTCATCCCAGGGATGTATCATCTGCGATCGGCTGGGGTTGGGACTGAACCTCCTCCTACTAAGAAGTGCTCTCCGACTTTGACTCCGACTCTGAACCTTAGAGTGAGGGGGTCATCTATGGCAAGCTACTATCTGACCTATCCCCATTACCCTGTTGTTCCTCCTCTTTAGACAGGGAGGAACTACTAACTTCAATGGGCGTTTGCGCTGTAAGTGCCCGACTCTAGGGTTTATTGGCCTCTAGATCTACTTGAACTCTGTGGACTTCTACAGAGCCTTCAAATTGTTCGATTTTGAGGATTCATCCAACAACCTCTATTGGAGAGTTCTAATTGTATGTTTATCCTTAGAGGGAATTTTATTTGCAAACAAACCATGAAGAGACATATATGTTCAAGATGTTTGAACCATTAAAACACATAACACAGAACAAGACACAAAAATAACTAAAAAGTAAATATGCACTAATGCAACTTCAGGTTTGTAGATGCGAGTGCAGTTATGACTCATAAGGTGACCAACGAGTCATATACTGGCCTCGTAGAACCAGTTGTGCCTTCAATAATGCTTTCTACTCATAGATACGAGACATTGTTACAAGTCATAGGATGTCTTACAAGTCGTAGTCTTAGTCTTGTACCTATTTCCAGAAATATTTTCAAAGCTTAGAAAAGCTTACGAGACCCTCACTACGAGTTGTAGCAGGCACTATGAGTCATATGTGGGTCTCTTATGGGAAACATGAAGGAACTATAGGTGTCTGATGGGTCATAGGAGTGCCTAGTAGCTGAGCACAATGTCACCTGTAGTGCCTGCACTTTCCAACATAAAGCATAAATTACCCACAGAGTTCAATTCAATCAAGCACATCAGAGAAAGACAAAGTTAAATGGCACATAATTAATTCCATTCTAGCATCAAAAATTTAAAATGACCATTATCCCTAAGAGTGGAAACAAATTCCACATTTCGTCAAGCACACCAAACACAAAATACTTTGCAAATTAATACTTGAGAAATTAAAATGACCATTAACCCTAAGAGTTAAAACCAATTCAACATTTCATCAAGCACCCTGAACACAAAATACTTTGCAAATTAACACTTGACAACTACCAAATACTCCAAGGGATTCAATTTCCACACATAGGAATTCCATCCAATCCCAAATGGTCAAGCATAGGTATCACACCCATACTACCTAAATTTTAATTTCGACAACTATTCAGACCATAAGTGAGCAAGAATTATACATTACATATAAAAGATCACAAATTTCGTACTCACAGTCACCCACTCAAGAATTTCAACAAGGTTTAATTCATAACTCAACTCTTTAAAAGCCTAAAAACCCTAAATTACAAGTCTAGTTGAACAATCAATGTATGGCATGCTTAAACATGATCAAACTAAAATTATACTCATATGAAGCCTGAAAACCCTAGATTACAAGTCTAGTGCAATAATCAATGTATGACATGCTTAAACATGATCAAACTAGACTTATACTCATATAGGGAACAATTCTCATCACCAAAGATTGAGAAATTAAATCAAAGAGCTTACCAATCAGATTGAGAAGTGAACCAAAGCAAAGAGTAATGAAATTCGCATTAAAAACCTGAAGATTGATACCCTCGCTGAAATCTTCACCAGAAGATGATGTGGGTAGCTGAGATTTTGGTTGTAGAAAGAGTTACTGAGTGAAATTCGGGACTTCCATCATCTTTGGGTTAAGCAATTGGAAATTTGGGGTCAAATATGATTTTGCCCCCTTATATAAGAAAACCAGGTCAACTTTTAAAAAGATTC
>DF361982.1:14224-32107 GCA_000787875.1 Solanum virginianum
ATTCGCACTACATTGTTGGAGTTCTTGTGAGAACTCTTGGCTCAAAGTGCATTTCTTGGTGACTAAGTCCTTCATATATTTAGCATACCCGAGCATTTTCTGCAAATCTTCTAGAAGGGGAATGATGATAGAGAGTTGCTTTAAAATCAAGAGGAAGTGTTTGAACTTTCCCTCCTCTTCCTTCTTCTTGAGCCTTTGAGGGAAAAGGTTGATGGAGAGTTGCTTCAACATTGAGAAGAAGTGTTTAAATTTACCCTCCTCTTCCTTCTTCTTAAGCCTTTGACGAAAATGAGGAGGAGGTTTTGGGATGGATTTCACTTTGTCATGCTCTCTTATCTCTTCTTGTTGCATCCCAACACCCTTCAGATCTTCTCCTTCAACCAAGAAATCACCACCAAGGCCCTTCTCATTAACTTCATCCATAATTACCAACATAGGGGGATCTATGGTGTTCTTTCCACTTCTAGTCATCACCGCCATGTAATGCCCTTCATTCTTTCGATTTTGAACCGTATTGCTTTGTAAGTTGCCCTTTTGACACTAATTTAATTATGAAGAAATTTGTCTAAATTGTTGCTGAAGTTGCTTGATTGCTACCGAGTAAGACTCTATCTTTTGATTTGAGATATCTGCTTTCATTCCCTTTAAAGTCTTATCTTGATGGTCTACTCAATTCAACAACTTTTTGAACATATCTTCGATCCTTGAGTTGCTTGATCCGGTATCACGATTGTGTGGTTGCAACATAAGGACCATTCCTATAGCCCTCTCTTTTCCCCCATTCTACGACTGGCACTCTCTCTCTCTCCTAGTATCCACCCCGGTTGACTCTATACATCCCATCACGGTTGAAGTTCTAACCTTTATTCCTGGAATATTGCCTCCAATAGTCTGAATTGGACCATTAGGGGTTGTTCTGGAAACCCGTCGCTTGGTTACTTACAAAACATGCATCCTCGTCAAAGAATGGATCATCATAGGTAGGAGCCTTCAGAGATTGGTGAGTGACTACATGGAAGCTTGCTTTGTTTTTCTTCAAGACTAAGTCTATGCTTATGCAAAATTGAGCAAGTTGCTTTATGATCTCTTTGCTTACCTTTGTTTGTTCATTATTGCTACTAACTGCACAAGAAGATTTCATCATACCTCGCTATCGTTACCCCCATGCTTTATTTGAGATTCGCATACAGGATGGTAAGTTAGGTTCTTCCAGCCCTATTGTGAAGGTGAAGGTCTAATTTCACCATTGTGCTTGGTCGGCCACCATGGCGTGCCAACTAATCGTTACCAATAGTCCCAGTCAACCTCCCCTTGGTCAGGTATGGTTGATTAGACTAGAACACATCAATTGAATTCTATCATCTACTTCCCTTTTCCTATTCATCACTACCTTGGTCGGGATCATGATAGTAGGTAGGTTTTGGTGTTGGCCACCACCAAACAATAATAAAAATGAAGGGAAATGGATAATACATGCAAAATCTCAATCACAAAAATGCAAGAAAACTCATGGCCAAAGCAAAATGCACAGCAAAGCACATGATAAACATAGTTGAGAGTTTTACCAATAACGATGAAGAAAATAAGCTTCACAAGTTGCAAACTCACAAGCTTGACTAATTAACAATGAGTAGAAGGCAAGATTGGCAATCCTCGAAATGGGTTTTCCAAGAGAGAACAATAACCTGCCCTAAAAAACTAAGAAAAGCTTTAAAATATAATGGTGAAATGTCTACTAGTTGAACTTATTTTAAAAACCTAACATAAGCTTTATATAGTATTTACAAAATAACCCTAGAACTTACATTGAAAAGATAGATGGCAGCTGATAAGTCTTCCAGGTACGACTCTAGGATAACCTATGAGTCATAGTCAGGGTCTCGTATCAAGTTCTTGGCATCATGGACTGAACTGGTATAACCCATAGGTACAAGTCATTGCCTGGGGTATGACTCATATATTTTTCTCATAGGCTTGGTCTTCAGATTTTTGTGCAACATTTGGATCTCAGATTCTTGCTACGAGTCCACCTATACGAGTACTAGTGTGTCTTACGACTCATAGGTAGGACTCATAGCGGTGACCTTTACTTGGAGGATTTCTAATTTTTGGTCTCTGATTCTTGCTATGACATAACCTATGACTCGTAGGAGGGCTTGTATGGCCTATACTTCAGCAAAATTTGTAGTTTTTCTTCAATATCATGTCAACCTAATTTTTCTGCAAGATTAACACAAAAACACATCAAATCACTAAAAAGTCACTTCAAGAACTTACAAAAGCCCTTGTTTTAGGCATAAATGTGTTATATTTTGATAGCACATCAATATCCTCATCATAGAATTGTTACTTGTCCTCAAGTGACGACTCATTCTACACAGGCAAAGAGAAATACATAGCAACTAAACTAATGGCATATATATCTACTCCTCTGATTTAGGTACCTAACTGTTATTTTCAAAATAGGATTGTAAGATTATTGAGTAAACAGGAACATAATAAGATACCTGGCAATCCAACTATAACAAGCTAAGGAGCATTAATCGTCCACAATCGCTGGTATAGTCATATGCTACTCATATGGTGCAAATGCCCTCACAGGAAAGAAGTCCCTTATACTCACTCAAAAGCATTTTGATATCAGGGATTGAGGAAGAATTCTCACTCTGACAATTAAAATTTAAGCATACTGACTAACACCATATGCTTGGCTCTATACTCATCTTTTGGGTTGGTGATAAAATGGAGTTGGATCACTTTAGGACTTATAGGCTTGTAACATAGGTTCAGGGTGCTTTGGTATGGTACTTTTGGCAAATAGTGGCTAAAGCTATCTCTTTTTCAGTTGTGCCTTGATTTCAAACTCATATTTTTTGCTACGTTTTTCTCAATTTAAGGCACTTTTCTTCTTTTTCTCCACTCAGTTCATGCCTTTTTATTTATTTCTTAATTTCCCACTAATACCTTATTATTATTACTTTACCACAATAACGGCCACCCTCAACTTAGGCTTTTAGCCTTAGGTGAAGTACATAATATCTATGCCTTAAACCAGGGCCACCAACTGCAGTCACCCTCAACTTAGGCTTTTAGCCTTAGGTGAAGTACATAATATCTATGCCTTAAACCAGGGCCACCAACTGCAGTCACCCTCAACTTAGGCCTTTGGCCTCAATCAAGGTTCATATGTTCAAGAAAAGACCAGGGCTAATATCGAGGTATTTAATTAAATAAGGTTAAGTTAACAGAGTGTCAAGAAAGAATGAGTGCATGAGAAGCTCAAACATTAGGGACAAGGGATTCACTCACTTACTTATTGGGTCATTTAGGCTAAAAGTCACTCAAAGAACTAGGGCCTAAGATCCTTTCCATCTCCACCATATCCCCCGAACCAATCTTAGAGTAACAAGGCCAGTTATGAGTCCATATAGGATGCATGAATGCAGCAAAATACACTCATAACACACATGACATTTACATCCACAATCAAGTATAAACTCATCGGTGATGCTTTCAGTCTCAACTTACCTTCACAATATCATAATAAACATTGCCATATACTAAAAAATGTATGAATGCCTCCATAATCACAACCTTAAAAATTTGAAGGGTACCCAATTTTTATCGAAAGTTTAAAGAACAGTTAAGAATCATATATATGCCAACAAATAACATTACTATGCATTTAAAAAATATCTATACTACCTAAGGATGCTGGTTCAACAGAAAATTAAACATCCACAAGGAAAAAGAAACATGATAAGAAAACATTGGGACAAAAAATAGAGGAAGTTATGGACTTGAGGGTACTCAGACTTCACCTTAATCCATAACTTCCACCACCCCACCAAAAGATGATACTTTGTCCTCAAAGTAGAAGAACAAAGAAAAGGTGCAAGGGGCGTACCTTGGGTTGCCTCCTAGGAAGCGCCTGATTTATTATCGCGGCACGACAAGAAGCTTTTGCATTCATGCCTCTTCAAGGTCCCAATGTTCCACTGTTTTAATCTCTTCCATGTCACCAATATACCTTTTTATCCTTTGTCCATTGACTTTGAAAGTTTTGCCATCCCTACTCTCTAACTCGATAGCGCTATGACTAAAAACACGCATAACTCTGAAAGGCCCCATCCACTTAGATTTAAGTTTTCCAGGTAACCACCTGAACCTTGAGGTGTAAAGCAATACCATGTCCCCAGGAGAAAACATATGATCTTTAATTCTGTGTTCATGTTAACCCTTCATTTGTTGTTTGTACAAAGTGGAGCTCTCATATGGTTGTAGTCTAAACTCATCAAGCTCATTCACTAACATTAACCTAGAGGTTGCAGCTTCTTGCTAATCTAGATTCAGTTTCTTCAATGCCCACAACACTTTGTGTTCAAGTTCAACTGGCATGTGACAGGCCTTTCCAAACACCAGTTGATATGGAAACATTCTAATGGGAGTTTTAAAGGCAGTCCGGTAAGCCCATAAAGCATCATCCATCTTTCTTAACCAATCAGTATGATTCACATTCACTATTTTGGATAAAATTTTCTTTTTTCCCTATTTGATACTTCCACTTGCCAAGTAGTTTGGGGATGATATGGGGTTGCCACATGGTGCTTCACACCATATCTTTCAAGGAGAGCTTTGAACAGTTGGTTGAAAAAATGAGAACCTCCATCATTGATAATTACTCGAGAAGTATCGAACCTAGAAAAAATACTTTTTGGAGAAATCCTGTAACACTCTTTCCCTCATTGTTCAATAGAGCTATGGCAGTACACCCACTTAGAGACATAATCAACTGCCACCAGAACATACTTGTTACTGTGAGAGAAAACAAAGGGTCCCATAAAATCAATGCTCCAAACATCGAATAGTTCTATGACCAAAATAGGATTTAGAGGAAGTTTGTGCCTTCACAAAATTCTGCCCTATCTTTGACATCTATCACATGACTTTACATAATCATCGACATCTTGATGTAGAGATAGCCAATAATAGCCACACTGAAACACCTTGTAAGATGTTCGAGCTCTACGATGATGGCCACCCACTAATGAAAAGTCACATGCTTCAAGAATGCTCATCATCTCTACTTTGGAACACATCTACAGATGATCCCATTAGCACAAATCTAAAATAAATATGGCTCATCCCAGAAGTACTTCTTTACATTATGTATAAACTTGCGATGTTGATGGGTGTTCAACTCAGATAACACTACATCGCTTACCAAATAGTTAGCATAATCTGCAAACTAAGGTATAAGATCATGTGATACTGCCAGAACTCTTTCATTGGGGAATGAGTTATTTATGTCTAGTCCATCACCAAATTTCACCATAGCCTCATCTTCCAACCTAGAAAGGTGATCACAACCTGGTTTTATGACCGTTTTCTATCAATTACGTCAAAATTGAATTCCTGTAGGAGAAGAACCTATCAAATCAATCTTTGTTTTCCATCCTTCCTTGCCATTAGATATTTGAGCTCCACATGGTCTGTGTGCACAATCACTTTAGCTCGCAACAAGTATGAATGGAATTTTTCAAATGCAAGCAATTCTTGTTAAGTCATGGTGTAATTCTTTTGAGCCACATACAATGCTTTGCTGGCATAATAGATCAGATGTAGGACTCTCTCTGCTTTGTCCCAATACCATACCAATGCAACCCCATTTGCATCACATATTAGCTCAAATGGTTATGACAAATCTAGAGCTACAATAATGGGCACTGTGGTTAGCCTTCTTTTCAATTCTTTAAAGGCGTACATGTATGCATCACCAAATACAAACTTCACATCTTTTTCTAGCTACTTACACAAGGGTTGTGAGATTTTAGAGAAATCCTTTATGAAATGGTGGTATAATCTAGAATGGCCCAGAAAACTTCTGATATCGTTTACTGAAATTAGTGGCGATAATTTTTCTATCACCTCAATTTTTACTTTATCCACCTCAATTCCTTTGCCTAAAAATTTTGTGATCAAGTACGATGCCCTCTTTGACCATAAAATATCATTTCTCCTAGTTTAGCACCAAGTGACTCTTGACACATCTCTGCAATATATCACGCAAATGTAAAAGGCATTTTTCAAAAGACTGGTTCCAATAAAAAAGTGGTCGCTATCAGTACTTAACCTAACCGAGGTTAGGGTCGAATCCACAAGGAATACAGGACTTGACTACAAGACTTCATTACTAATCATTTGTAGTATTTGTGACTATAATCTCTAAATAGGGGTTTGTTATGATTTAAAAACAAATTAAAACAAACACTAACTATAACGCAGGGGAACACTCAATTTTGGGAACAACACGAGGATTATGTTCCCCATGGTTCGTCGACTTGATTACTCTAGATACAGAACAATTATTGGTGATTCGCATGCATGATGGTAACTTAGGTTCATCAAGCCCTCTTGTGATGGTGATGGTCAAATTTCACCATGGCACTTGGTCAGCCACCATGGCATGCCAACTAACACCATTACCAATAGTCCCAATCAACCTCCCCTTGGTAAGGTTTGGTTGATTAGACGAGAACACATCAATCAAATTTTGTCACTCTACTTTCTTTTTCCTATTTATCACTACCTTGGTCAGGATCGTGATAGTAGACAAGGTTTGGTGTTAGCCACCACCAAACAACAATAAAAATGAAGAAAAATAAATAATACATTCAAACCTCCAATATAGAAATGCAAGAAAACTAGGTTATTTCAAGTCAACTACCCATGGTTCCCACAACCCCAAGTTGTGGGAGCTTAGCTACTCATGGCTAAAGCAAAACACATAAAAATGTACATAATAGACATAGTTGAGAGTTTTTACCAATAACAATGAGGAAAATAAGCTCCACAAGTTTCAAACTCATAAGCCTGATTGATCAATAATCCTATCATAGTGCTTATTTTATTCATTGTTGATTAATTAAGCTTGTGAGTTTACAACTTGTGGAGCTTGTTTTCTTTATTTTTACTGGTAGAATTCTCAACTATGTCTGTCATGTGCATTTTTGTGTGTTTTGCTTTAGCCATAAGTGGCTGAGCACCCATAACTTGGGGTTATAGGAACCATGGATAGTTGACTTGAAATAACCTAGTTATCTTGCATTCCTATGATTAGGGTTTTGCATGTATTATCTATTTTCCTTCTTTTTTATTATTGTTTAGTAGTGGCTAATACCAAACACTACCTACTATCACGATACTGACCATGGTAGTGACGAATAGGAAAAGGGAAGAAGATGACAGAATTTGATTGATGTGTTCTCATCTAATCAACTAAACCTGAACAAGGGAAAGTTGACTAGGACTATTGGTAATGGTTAGTTGGCACGCCATGCTGGCCGACCAAGTGCCATGGTGAAATTCGACCATCACCTTCGCAAGAGGGCTGGAAGAACCTATGTCACTGTCTTGCATGTGAATCACTAACTATAATTATGTATCTAGGCTAATCAAGTCGCCGAACCATAGGGAACACAATCCTCGAGTTGTTCCTAAAATTGAGTGTTTCCTTGCGTTATAGTTAGTGTTTGTTTTAGTTTGTTTTTGAATCACAAAACCCCCCATTTAGAGATTGTAGTAACAAATACTAAAAATGATTAGTAGTGAAGTCTTGTAGTGAAGCCCTATATTCCTTGTAGATTTGACCCTAACCACAGTTAGGTTAATTACTGATAGTGATTGCTTTCTTATTGGAACATGAACATCATCTAAAAATTATGGCGTCGTTATCAGGCAATATAGCTATGTTTTGATTTGATTTAACTATTAGTTAGTTCTAGTGTTAATTTCTAGAGTCTCTTATACTTTATTTTTGTTTTCATTTTTGTTATTTGATTTTATTTACAGGGTACACTAGGTTGTATACCCAATACGAGGAGCCAAGCAAATCCGTTAGCTCCACTAAATTTGGAGATCCATTGACTACCAAGAAGAATGGCTCAAGTGAATGAGGATATTGAGGTTGAGGAGGATATTTACATGAATAAGGATATGGATAGAGAGGAGAATCCACCACAAAGGGGTAACAAGCCACAGCTCAGGGACTTCAATGAAAACTCTTATGGGTGGAATCAATATTGATTGAACCCTATGGCTATGGATGTTACGGGGCGCTACAGTACTGCCTCTATTACCAGGAGATACAAAGTTTATGGTGTCAAGTGGATTGCTCTAAATGCTCTAAAATTGAGGATTATTCACAGGGCTACCTTCGGACGATCCCCATCGTCATCTTCAAAATGTGGTGTTTGTTTGAAAAATTATCATGGGGATACAAAACCATTCTCTTGATGCTGTCGGTTTGAGAGTGTTTTCACTATCATTGACTAGCAATGCAGTTGTATGGTTGTCCAAGCTTCCTCTTGGTACTATCATAAGTTGGGGTGAACTTCAGAGAGTATTCCTCGAAAGAAATTTCCCAAGGTCCAAGAAGATGAAGCTCAAGGACCAAATCAACAACTTTAAGCAATTTCTGGGTGATTTTATCAGCACAACATGGTGAAGATTTACTAAATGCTTGAGAATGGTCCCTGATCACAAGATTATTCACGATACCTTGGTTGAAATATTCTATCAGGCACTTGATGAAAATAGTCAAGCTTGCCCTCATAAAATCATGGGAGGCATGTTTCTAGACCAACCTTTTGCATTGATAGCCACAAGAATGGAACAAGTGGTCAAAACAAACAGAACATGGGGCAATGACAGTGAGGTGTGATGAAATCTTCTTTTCCAGTTAATAGCAATAATAAGCAAGCAAGGGTAAATGAAGAGATCATAGAGCATCTTGCTCGATTTTACACAAGCATGGACTTAGTCTTGAATAAAAACCAAGCAAGCGTCCATGCGGTCACTCACCAACCTCCGAAGGCTCCTACCAATGATGATCTATTCTTTGATGATGATACATGTTTTGTAAGCAACTAACCTGTGGGTTTTCGGAACAACCCCCAATGGTCTACTTCAAACTATTAGAGGCAAGGTTCCAAGAATCAAGGTCGAAACTTCAACCATGATTGGATTTATAGAGACAATCGGGGTGGATACTATGGAGAGAGAGTGGCTAACGTAGAATGGGGGAGAAGAGAGGGCTACAAAAATTTTCCTTATATGCCACCACACAATCATGATGCCAGATCAAGCAATTCAAGGATCGAAGATATGTTCAAAAAATTGTTGAAGCGAATAGACCATCAAGAGGAGACTTTAAAGGGAATGAAAGCATTAATCAAAAGATAGAGTCTCACTTGGTGGTAATCAAGCAACTTGAGCAATAATTTGGACAAGTTTCTTCACAATTGAATTAGCGCCAAAAGGGTACCCTACCAAGCAATATGGTTTAAAACCCAAAAAATAAAGGGCATTGCATGGCAGTGATGACTAGGAGTGGCAAGAGCACAGCAGATCCCCCTATGCCAGAATTATGGATGAAGTTGATGAGAATGGCCTTGGTGGTGAAGTCTTGGTTGAAAGAGAAGATCCAAAGGGTGTTGGGATGCAACAAGAAGAGATAAAGGAGCATAACAAAGTAAAATCCATCCCCAAACCTCCTCTTCCTTTCCCTCAAAGGCTTAAGAAGAAGGAAGAGGAGGGAAAGTTCAAATACTTCCTCTCGATGTTAAAGCAACTCTCCATTAATATTACACTTCTAAAAGCTTTAGAAAAAGCCCCAGTAGCTAAATATATGAAGGAATTAGTCACCAAGAAATGCACTTTGAGCCAAGAACTCACACAAGAACTCTAACAATATAGTGAGATTATGACTAAATGCCTTACTCAAAAAAGAGAAGATCCCACTACATTCACCATTCCTCATACCACTAGTAATGTTGAGTTTTCAAGAGCATTACGCCACTTACGAGCTAGCATCAATTTAATTCCTCTTGCTGTAGTCAAAAAGCTTGGCCTTGGTACTCTTACCCAGAAAAGAATGAGGTTCTTTAAGTCAGATCGAACCATTAATAAGCCAGAGGGAATCTTTTTGGATATGCTTGTTAAAGTGGATCAATTCATCTTCTTGACGGATTTCATGATCCTTGATGGTGAAGTTGATTTTGAGGTACCCATCATTTTAGGGAGACTATTTCTAACCACTGCGAGAGCCCTAGTGGATATAGATTCAAGTCAACTATAGTTCAGGGTTGTTGATACAGAAATTGTGTTCGATATTCGCCAATCCATGAAATACCTAAATGAGTGCAAGAGTGAGGTGTGGACCCTCAATGACAGTTGATGAAGAAAGATGACAAAGTCGAGCCACGACATTAAACAAGGTGCTTCTTAGGAGGCAACCCAAGCATTTTAATAATTGTTTGTTTGTTTGAAACTTAGGGTGCTAGAGTAGTTGTTTGTTTTAAATTACAAGACAATGATGCAATTGTAATATTTTTGAGGATTGTTGTGCTTTAATACTTGGTTTGCAAGTAAAAATTGGAAGAACTAAAGATCTGATAAATGGGACTTGGAGCAGCTTATATGAAAAGGCCTATGAATCATAATATCCACTATAACTCTAGTCTTGCTTCGTAGAGGGAAACAGAGAGTATCAGAAGTTTGTATATATACTACAAGCCAACCTTAGGAGTACTAGGGTTCCCTACGAGTCATAAGAGGGGTTCGTAGTGCCCAGGTATGATTCCTAATTTTTACCAAGTGTTATGGCTGATACGAGATTAGGATCTACAAGTCGTAGGATAACCTATGACTCATAATTTTGGTCTTGTAGCCCCAATCTAAATCTTTTCAGAAGTCAATCCAGTTTGCTTATATAAGGTATTAAAAAACATTTTGACCCCAAATTTCAAATTGCTTAACCCTAAGATGATGGGAACCCCAATTTTCACTATGTAACTCTTTCTTTGATGGAAATCCTGGCTACCCACATCATCTTCTAGTGAAGATTCTGGCAAAGGTATCAATCCTTAGGGTTTCGATGCAAATTTCATTCCTCTTTGCTTTGGTTCACTTCTTAATCCGATTGGTTAGCTCTTTGATTTAATTTCTCAATCTTTGGTGATGAGTATTTTTCCCTATATGAGTATAAGTCTAGTTTGATCATGTTTAAGCATGCCATACATTAATTATTGAACTAGACTTGTAATCTAGGGTTTTTAGTCATTTAAAGAGTTGAGTTGTAGATTTAACCTTGTTTAAACTCTTAAGTGGGTGATTGTGAGTAGGAAATTTGTGATTTTTGGTATATAATGTATAATTCTTGCTCACTTATGGTCAGAATGTTTTTCAAAATTAAATTTTATATAGTGTGGGTGTGATACCTATGCTTGACCATTTGGGATTGGATTGAATTCCTTTGTGTGGAAATTGAATCCCTTGGAGTATTTGGTAGTTGTCAAGTGTTAATTTGCAAAGTATTTTGTGTTCAGGGTGCTTGATGAAATGTTGAATTGGTTTTAACTCTTAGGGTTAATGGTCATTTTAAATTTCTGATGCTAGTATGGAATTGATTATATGCCATTTAACTTTGTCTTGCTCTAATGTGCCTAATTAAATTGAACTCTGTAGGTGATTTGTTCTTTGTGTGAGAAAGTGTAGGCACTACAAGTGACATCTATGCTCAGCTACGAGGCACTCCTATGACTCATAAGTTCCTATATGAGTTATAGTTGTTTCTCATAGCAAGCATCAGACACCTGTAGTTTATTCATGTTTCCCGTACAAGACCAACAAATGACTCATAGTGCCTATTACCACTCGTAGTGAGGGTCTCGTAAGCTTTGCTAAGCTTAGAAAATGTTTCTAGAAATAGGTACAAGACCATGACTGCGACTCAAAAGACATCCTATGAGTCATAAGGGCATCTTGTATCTGCCATCAGATAGTATTTTTGAAGGCACAACTAGTTCTACAAGGCCAGTATAAAACTCGTAGGTCACCCTATGAGTCATAACTGCACTTGTATTTGCAAACCTGTAGTTGCATCAGTGCATATTTACTTTTTAGTTATTTTTGTGCCTTGTTCTGTGTTATGTGTTTTAATGGATCAAACATCTTGAACATACATGTCAATTCGTGGTCTATTTGTAGATAAAATGCCTCCTAAGGATAAACATGTAATTAGAACTCTCCAATGGAGTTTGTTAGATGAATCCTCCAAAACTAAACAATTCGAGGGCTCTGTGGAAGTTTATAGAGTCACTATAGATCTAGAGGCCAATAGACCCCAGACTTAGGCACTTGCAATGCAAAAGCCCATGGAAGTGAGTAGTTCCTCCCAGTCTGAAGTGGAGGAACAACAGGGCAATGGGGATAGGTTAGATAGCAGCTTGCCATAGATGACCCCCTCATACTCAGCTTCAAAGTTAGAGTTAGAGAACACTTCTTAGCAATAAGAGGTTCAGTCCCAACCCCCAGCCGATCACAGATAGTGCATCCCTAAGATGAAGGAAATATACGATTAGGGGTTAGAGCCTAAGGGGCAAGGCAAGCCAGTCCAACAATTTCATGAGGAGTCCTGACTGAATGGCTCAAGCTTAGATATAGTGCCTGGATTGGATGCTTGGTTGGATGAGCACGGGCTATGGTGGACCACATAATAGTTGGGTAAATATGCCCCTTACGTAGTTTGTGAGTTCTATGCAGTGTATCTGGCTAACTCTGTCGGGGGTTGCCAAAGAATAAAAGGCTAATTAAGCAGCCGAGGCTACGTATGGTGACAGTCTAGAGGAGGAAAATTGATATCTTATAGGAGATGATTTGACGAGTGTAGTTTGGGCCTACTTATATAGTTACTCAATCTACTGTAGAGTATGATAGCCGTATCTAGAAAATGAGGACAGCGGTGACTGGGAAGGTCATCAGGGCCAGGACAACTTTGCTATAGTGGATAGCAGGGTGTCGAGCCAATGTGGGTCACAAACCACACAGATCCTATAGTAAAGGCCCACCTTTTATTCCAACATCCTAGCTGGGTATTCTATATATTGGGCCTAGATTATTTCAGAGCAGATTCTCGAGGCTGCAGCTCAGACGAGCACCTCACTGCCATTTCCAGTTCTGATTTATTAACTATACAGTGCAACAGGTATTCCTATTGACCCTCATCGGGACCCTAATTAGAGGCCACACGTACTATGGATCCCAGCATGATAAAGGTAGATCAGAACATAGTGGCCTTACCATGAGCAGCTCCTCTAGCTATCCCAGTGTTATTCTCGGTAAAGCCTCAGATTCCAGGTTTACCTCGAGCTACTACCGGCACTACTCCGGCTACTACAAAGCCCACACTAGTGGTTGAGATTGAGTCTACACCATCCTCCAGCACTATAGCACTAGTAACACCTTTTTTATAGGTTGACCTCTTTTCTCGGTTATTGCATTTCAGGCTTTATTGCTCAGGGTGACTGTAGCAGAGGGAAGGCTACGTGAGCTGTCAGTGCGGTTCTGGCCATTGAGTAATCAAACTGTTTGGGACTCCAAAGAGAGGATGAAGGCATATGTTTGAGATTTGGTTGATGAGAGAGTCTGAGCAGTGGATGCCCAGGTCGATGCATTTGAGGCTAGGGTTCACAAATGGCTTGAGAGAGTGATGTACTGCCATAATACTGCACATTTGGTGCCTAAAATAAGGGATTTTATGATTTCTCAATGTGACTATTTAGTGTTTTGATGTGTTTTTGTGTTAATCTTGTAGAAAAGTTAGGTTGGCATGATTTTGAAGAAAAGTTGCAGATTTTGCCGAAGCATAGGCCATATGAGCCCTCCTACGAGTCATAGCTCATGCTTCGAGTCATAAGGTTGTATTATAGCTAGAATCAGAGACCAAAAATCAGAAATCTACCAAGTGAAGGTCACCCCTATGTGCCCCATCCTATATGTCATAAGACACACTACAACTCGATAGGTGGACTCGTAGCAAGAATTAGAGAGCCAACAAACTGAATACCAAGACTACGAGACCAACATATGAGTCATAGATCAAGTAATAACTCATACCTATAGGTCGTACTAGTTCACTTCAAGATGCCAAGAACCTAATATGAGACCCTTACTACAACTCGTAGGCCAACCTACGAGTCATAACCGCAAAATTTATCAGATGCCAACTATCTTTTCTTCTTGATTTCTAGGGTTATTTTCTAGATACTATATATAGTTTAAGTTTGGTTATTTTTAAGAGTTTGAATAGTGGATATCTCTCAATTATATTTTTGGAGCTTTTATAACGTTTTAGATTAGATTAGTGTTCTCTTTGTGAAAACTCATTTTGGGAATTGCATATTTTGCCTTGTACTTATTGTTGATCAATCAAGCTTGTGAGTTTGCAACTTGTAATGCCTATCTCCTCCATTGTTATTGGTGAAACTCTCAACTATATCTATTATTTGTATTTTTATATGTTTTATCTTATCCATGAGTAGCTAAGCATCCACAACTTGTGGTTGTGGGAACCATGGGTAGTTGACTTGAGATGACCTAGGTTTTGTGCATATTTATGATTGGGGTTTTGCATGTATCTATTTCCCTTCATGATTAATGTTGTTTGGTGGTGGCAAACACCAAACCCTGCCTACTATCATGATCTCGACCAAGGTAGTGATGAATAGGAAAAGGGAAGTAGATGATATGATTCGGTTGATGTGTTCCCATCTAATCAACCCAACCTGACCAAGGGGAGGTTGACTAGGACAACAAATAACGGTTAGTTGGCACGCCATGGTAGCCGACCAAGCGCCATGGTGAAATTGAATCTTCACCTTCACAAGAGGGCTAGAAGAACTTAAGTTACCATCTTTGCATGCGATTCACTAATCATAGTTATGTTACCTAGGGTAATTGAGTCAACAAACCATGGGCAATACAAATTCCCAAGTTATTCCCAAAATTGAGTAATTTCCCGAATTTTAATTAGCATTGATTTTAAGTTGTTCTTTGAATCATATCAAACCCCCCCTATCTAGAGATTGCAGTTATAGATACTAGGAATGATTAGCAGTGAAATTATATAGTCAAACCCTATAATGCATGTGGATTCGACCCTAACCTCGGCTAGGTTAATTACTAATAGTGACTATTTTTTTATTAGAGCATGACCATCATCATAAAATTATGGCACCGTTGCCAGGGAATAGGACTAGGTCTGATTTGATTTCACTATTAGTTAGTTCTAGTATTGATTTCTAGTCTCTTATGCTTTACTTTTGTTTTGTTTTTTCTTTTTGATTCCTTTTGTAGGGTGTACTAGGTTGTATGCCCAACAGAAGGAGCCAAGGCATTCCCTTAGCTCTACTAAATTTGGAGATCCATCGACTACCAAGAAGGATTGCTTCAGTGAATGAGGACATTGAGGTTGAGGAGGATATACATGCAAATGAGAAAGACTTAAGAAGAGAGGACAATCCACCACCAAGGGTTAATCAGCCACAGCTTAGAGATTTCAATGTAAATGCTTAAGGCTGGAATCAATACAAATTAAATCCTATGGTGATAGATGTTACCAGTTCTATAGTACTTCCCTCTCTACTGGCAGATGTTAAGTTCGCATTATCAAGTGGATTGCTCCAGATGCTGCAAAACCGTGGCCTATTCACTGGGTTAGCATCAGAGGATCCCCACCATCATCTCCAAAATATCATCTTCGTGTGCAAAAGTGTCATGGGGACATAAAATATTTTTGTAGACATTGCTGGATTGAGGGTGTTCCTATTGTCACTGATTGGCAATGTAGCTATATGGTTGTCTGAACTTCCTCCGGGTACCATCACAAGTTGGGCTGAGCTGTAGAGGGTGTCATTAGAAAGATATTTCCCAAGGTCGAAGAAGCTGCAGCTTAAGGACAAAATTAATAACTATGAGCAATTGCCTGGAGACTCTCTTAGCGCTACATAGGAGAGATTCACCAATTACTTAAGGATTATCCCTGACCACAAAATTGTTGATGATGCTTTTGTCGAGATCTTCTATAGAGCACTTGATGATAATAGCAAAGCTTGTGCCAACACATTCATAGGAGGTGTTTTTCTTGATCAACCATTTGAGATAACGGAAAAAAGAATGGAGCAAGTGGTCTTCACCAACAAAGCATGGGGTTTGAGTGACTGAGGTAATAAAAAGAGTTCTTGTGCGGTTACCACAAATAGTGAGCAAGCGAAAGTGAGTGAAGACACTATGGAGTAACTTGCTCAACTCCGTACAAGCATGGATTTGGTTTTGAAGCAAAACCAAGCTAGTGTGAAGGCAATAGCTATCAACCCCCAATTATTCCTGCATACGATGATCAATTCTTCGATGAGGATGCCTGTTATGTAAGCAACCGAGCAGAGAGTTTCTGAAACAACCTCCAAAGGTTCAATTCGAACTATTGGAGGCAAGGTTCTGAGAATCAAGGTCAGAAGTTCAACCGCAATGGGATGTATAGAGATAATAAGGGTAGATATTATGAGAAAGAGAGAGAGAGAGTGCCAAACACAGAATGGGGGAGAAGAGAAGGCTATAGAAGTGGTCCTTAAGGGCAACCACATAATTGTGATGCTGGATCAAGCAATTTTAGGATTAAAGATATGTTTGAAAAGTTGTTGAAGTGAGAAGACCATCAAGAAGAGCCTGAAGGGAATGAAAGCAAATATCTCTAGTATCAATCAAAAGATAAAGTCTCATTCAGTGGCTATCAAGCAACTTGAACAATAGTTTAGGCAAGTGTCTTCATAATTAAAATAATGCCAAAAGGCACCCTACCAAGCAATACGGTTCAGAACCTAAAAATGAAGGGTATTGCTTCTTAAAGTTGATAAGTTCATCTTTCCGGCAGATCTTGTGATCCTCAACTACGAAGTTGATTATGAGGTGCCCATCATTTTGGGTAGACCTTTTTTGGACACTGGGATAGCGCTAGTGGATATGGATTCAGGTCAACTACGGTTCGGGGTTAATGATCTAGAAGTTGTGTTTGATATTCTCAATCCATGAAACACTCAAATGAATGTAAGAGTAAGGTGTGGGAACTCGATGATAGTTGACACAAAAAGATGACAAAGTCGGGCCACAACGTTAAACAAGGCACTTCTTGGGAGGCAACCCAAGCATTTTGCTAATTATTTGTTTTTTTAAGACTAAGAGTGGTAGTAGTATTTGGATTTAAAGTTAGAGACAATGATGCAATTGTAATAATCTTGAAGAGTTCTGTGCTTTAAGACTTGGTTTGCAGGTAAAGAGTGGAAGAACTGAAGATTTCAAAAAATTAGACTTGGAGCAACTCCTACGAGTAGGCCTACGGGTTGTAGACTTTACTAAGACTTGTAGTTATGCCTCATAGGGGGAAACAGTAAGCATTTCAAGTTGGCACATACTCTACGAGCCAACCTTACAATTCGTAGGATGTCTGACGAGTCGTAAGAGCAGTTCATAGTGCCCAGATATGATTCCTAAATTTTTATAAGTATTAGGTCTACTACGTGACCATGACCTGCGAGTCATATGATAGACTACGACTTGTAGTCAGGGTCTCGTAGCCCCAATCTGAGGCATTTTAAAACCTTACTCAATTGGGTATAAAAGGGGATCAAAATAATTTTTGACCCCAATTCATCCAATTTCTAACACTAAAGATGACGAAAAACCATTTCCCATCCTATAAATCCATCTCCGACCAAAAATCCTAGCTACCCACATCATTTTCTAGTGAAGATTCTGGCAAAGGTACCAAATTATAGGTTTTTGACGTGAAAATCATCTCTCCTTCCTTTTGTTCACTTTTCAACTCAATTGATATCATGCTGGCCAAAGACAAGAGGGCTATCCAAATGTTCAGGGGGAGACTAGTAGATGTGTTTCCAAGACTAAGAGGTCCAAAGGTTCAGTTGAAGTCCACAAGATCAGGATTGACCCTTTTGCCAATGTTCCTCCTGGAGACTCTCTTAGCGCTAC
>DF361982.1:32176-43208 GCA_000787875.1 Solanum virginianum
TCCCAATCTGAAGAGGAAGTACAAGAAATGGAGAAAAATGACTCAGTGAGTAGTTCATATCAGATGACTCCTACACATTTCAGTTCCGAGTCAGAGTTCGAGAGTACTTCTCAGCCTGAGCAGGAGGAGGCCTAGTCTCAACCCTCAGTCAAGCATAGATGGTGTGTTGCAGGCATGAAAGGGTGATGGCGAGCTGACCCAGTAATTTCACAAGGAATCCAGGTTGAGCATTGCAGGGTTAGATAAAGCAACTGACTTGGATGGACGACTGGATGAGCACGAACTATTTTAGACTACGCAGCAGCTGGGAAAATATGCCCCTTTGGTAGTCTGTGATTTCTATGTTGCATACCTTGCTATAATTTGCTGGGGGCTGCCAAAGAATAAGAAGGCAATTGAGCAGCCGAAGCTACAAGTGGTGACAGTCAGAGGAAGGAAGGTTAACATCTTGGAGGAGACAATCCGCTGAGTATAGTTTGGGCCCATCTATAGAGCACCCCAGTTGACTGCTGAGTATGTTTGTTGGATCAATAAAATGAGAAGAGCGGTTACAAGGAAGGTGTCGAGGTTAGGAAGGAGTTGTTATGGTGGATTCTGAGTCAGATTTGCGATCCAAGAGCGAAGCCTATATGGATCATAAACTATGCAAACTCGATTGTGAAGGCACACCTGTTATTTTGAGCTAAATATTGGTGGTTTTTCATCCACTAGAGTATTAGGCCAACTTTTGGGGATAATGTGATTACCCTTAAGAGGGTGGTATTATTGGCTAGTATCCTAGCTGGTTATTCATTTGTCTCGAATTATCTCAGAGTAGGTCCAAACGGTTGTAGCTCGAACAACACCTCACTACTATTTCTAGTTCTTATTCATCGACTATGCAGTACAACAGGTGTTCCCATCGACCACTACCAAGACCATCATGTGGAGGCTACACGCACGATAAATCCCAACCTGATAAAGGCTAACGAGAACCTGGTGGCCTTACCACGTCAAACTCTTCCTATCACAGAGCCTTTATCGGTAGATCCTTAGGTCCCAGCCCCATGTCCCTCTACTATAAGGAATACTTCGGCCACTACAGAGCCCACACCGATAGCCAAGATTGAGTCTACTCCATCGATCACCATCGAGACCATTACGTAGAGGCTACATGCACTTTGGATCCCAACCTGATAAAGGCTGACGAGAACTCAGTGGCCTTACCATGCCCAACTTTTCCTATCACAGACCCTTTCTCGGTAGATCCTCAGGTCCCATCCCCATCTCCCTCTACTACAAGGACTACTTCGGCCACTACAGAGCCCACACCGATAGTAAAGATCGAGTCTACACCATCTACTAGTACCTCAGCATCAGCAACAACTACTTTTCAGGTTGACCCTTTTTTCTCTACTATTACTTTTTAGGCTTTATTACGCCGGATGGCTATAGCAGAGGGCGGGCTGCAAGAGTTATCAACACCGATCTGGCTATTGATTGATTAGACTATTCGGGACTCTAAGAAGAGAATGAAAGCATTTGCCCGAGAATTAGTTGATGACAGAGTCCAAGTGGTTGATGCATGGGTCGATGCGTTTGAGGCTAGAGGCAAGAAGAGGCTTGATAGAGCTAAGCCGACTGATGTGAGTGTAATCACTCAGGATTTGGCCAAATTCAAAGCTGACTTATTACAGATGTTGGCAGCTCCTGCTCCAGCCCCAGAGGTAGCACCAGTAGATAATGAGGTATTTGATTGGCTTACTGACTATCCAAACACCTATGGGAAGAGGCATCTAGAGCATGCTGACCTAGAGCTGGCCTTGGAGAAGCTAAGACGAGAGGAAGAGCCCATACTAGAGGAGGTAGTGCAGGAGTCGATTATTTTGGTTGCTATGCAGAGAGAGAGATCATAGCACATCTCGCCTGGAGAAGGTACTTTCGACACTGCAGCAAAGGAGAAGAGTTAACACTAGCACCCCACTAATCAGCCCGAGACCGGTATTTGATGCACCAAGATGTTTGACTTCTTTTGAACCCAGTTCTTATCTTGACATTTTGGATACTTTGTTCTCTTTTTTAGATAATCTCTTTATTATGTTAATTTTTGGTTGTGTTTAAATATGTTTATGTTGGATGTTGTTTTTACTTCTATTTTGGATATTTATTTTTAGGTTTTCATGAATGTATGTATATGTTTCTATGTTATGGTATTTTTTTTAATTTTATTTTTGTCTTTACTCTGAGGACAAAGTATCATCTTTTGGTGGGATGATAGAAGTTATGGATTAAGGTGAAGTCTGAGTAGCCTCAAGTCCATAACTTTCCTTATTTTTGGTCCCAAGTTTTTCTTGTCGTGTTTCTTTTTCCTTGTAGATGTTTATTTTTTTGTTGAACCGGCATGTTTTAGGAAGTATAGATAATTTGTAAATGCATAGTAATGTTATCTTATGGCATATATAGTTCTTAATTTTCTTTTAACTTTTGATGTAAAATTAGGCAACCTCAAAAATTTTTGAGGTTGTGAGTATTGATCTATTCATACATCTTTTAGTATTTGCCAATGTTTGTTTTGATATGGTGAAGGTAAGTTAAGACTGAAAGCATGACCTGTAAGCCTATACTTGATTGTGGATGCTATTGACATGTGTGCTATGAGCTTATTTTGTTGCTCTAATGCATTTTGTATGGAATCAGAACTTGCCCTCGTACTCAAACCTTAGTTCAGTGACTTAGTTAATTTGGAGGTAATGTTAGGCCTCTATTCTGATAGGATGCCCACTTTTGCCTAAATTGCCTACCAAATGAACTAGTGAATCCCTTCCTCTGAATGTTTGAGCTTCTCATGCACTCATTCTTCCTTGACACCTTGCTGACTTAACGGTATTTGATGAAATACCCTGAGATTGGCCCTAATCTATCCTTGAATATGTGAACCTTGATTGAGGCTATAAGCCTAAGTTGAGGGTGGCTACATTAGTAGCCCTGGATTGCGACATAGATATTATGTACTTCACCTTAGGCTAAAAACCTAAGTTGAGGGTGACCTTTATTGTGGTAAAGTAACAAAAATAAGGTGGTTAGTTGGGATGAAAAGAAAGAAAATGATTTATCATGAGCCAGGTGAAGAAAAAGAAAAGAAAAAGTGCCTTGATTTGAAAAGATATGTAAAAATGAGTTTGAAATTTAGGCACAACTATAAAAAAGTGAAAGAACAGCCGGGGAAAAGCTTAAAAAGGTGGAATAAGGGAGGAATTAGTGAAATTGGATGGGTTGTGAGGGTAAAACTGTTTGTAAAGCATGGTTTAAGGATAGCTTTTAGTCATTAAATGCCTAAAATGCCATACCGAAGCACCATGAACCTATGTTACAAGCTCTTAAGTCTCAAAGTGATCCAAATCCACTTTGTCACCAAACTAAAAGATGAGTATAAAGGCAAGCTTATGGTGTTAGTCATTGTGCATGAATTTCAATTGTGAGAGTGAGAATGCTTCCTCAGTCCCTAATTTCTGAATTTGCTTGAGTGAGTATAAGGGACTTTTTTTTAGTGAGGGCATTTTCACTACTTGATTAGCATATGAATATGCCAGTAATTATGAAAGGTTGATGCTCCTTAACTTATCATTGTTGGATTAGCAGGTATCCTATTATGTTCCTATTTGCTAAATAATTTTACAATCCTATTTTGAAAATTGTAGTTGGGTACCTTAATCAGAGAAGTTCATATATGTGCCATTAGTTTAGTTGCTATATATTTCTCTTTGACTATGTAGATTGAGTTGTCGCTTAAGGACAAGAAACAATTCTATGTTGAGGGTGTTGATGTGATGTCATGTCATAATACAACATATTTGGTGCCTAAAACAAGGGATTTTATGAGTTCTAAAATTGACTTTTAAGTGTTTTGATGTGTTTTTGTGTTAATCTTGTAGAAAATTAGGTTGGCATGATTTTGTATAAAAGTTGCAGATTTTATTGAAACATAGGCCATACGAGCCATCCTATGAGTCGTACCTCACGCTATGAGTTATAGGGTGGTGTGGTAGTAGGAATCAGAGACCAAAAATCAAAAATCTGCCAAGTGATGGTCACCCCTACAAGCCCCAGCCTACGAGTCATAAGACATACAATGACTCGTACAGGTGGACTCACAGCAAGTATCAGAGTGCTAAAATATAGACCAAAACTGAAGACCAAGACTATGAGATCAACATAAAGTCGTAGATTAAGTAATGACTCACACCTATGGGTCGTACCAGTTCAGTCCAGGATGCCAAGAACCTGATATGAGACCCCAATTATGACTCATTGGCCAACCTACGAGTTGTAATTGGAAAATTTATCAGATGCCTTTTCTGCTTGATTTCTAAGGTTTTTTTGTACTCACTATATATACTTTAAGTTAGGTTATTTTGAAGAGTTCGAACAATAGACATATCTCAATTATATTTTTGGAGTTTTTCTTAGGTTTTAGAGTAGATTAGTGTTCTCTTTAGGAAATCCCATAGTGGGAATTGCAAATCTTGCCTTGTACTCATTGTTGATCAATCAAGCTTGTGATTTTGCAACTTATGGTTCCTATCTCCTCCATCGTTATTGGTGAAACTCTCAACTATGTCTATTACTTGCATTTTTGTGTGTTTTATCTTAACCATGAGTAGCTAAGCACCCACAACTTAGGGTTGTGGGAACCATGGGTAGTTGACTTGAGTTGACCTAGTTTTTGTGCATATTTATGATTGGGATTTTTCATGTATTATCTATTTCCCTTCATGATTAGTGTTGTTTGGTGGTGGCCAACACCAAACCCTGCCTACTATTATGATCCCAACCAAGATAGTGACGAATAGGAAAAAAGAAGTAGTTGACAAGATTCGGTTGATGTGTTCCCATCTAATAGACCAAACCTGACCAAGGGAAGGTTGACTGGGATAATAGGTAATGGTTAGTTGGCACACCTTGGTAGCCGACTAAGAGCTATGGTGAAATTTGACCTTTACTTTTACAAGAGGGCTGGAAGAACTTAAGTTACCATCCTGCATACGATTCACTAATCATAGTTATGTAACCTAGGGTAATTGAGTCAACGAACTATGGGGAACATAAATTCCCAAGTTATTCCAAAAATTGAGTATTTTCCTAAATTTTAATTAGTGTTGATTTTAAGTTGTTCTTTGAATCACAACAAACCCTCCCCCCATCTTGAGATTGTAGTTATAGATACTAGGAATGGTTCGTAGTGAAATCTTATAGTCAAGCTATGTATTCCCTGTGGATTCGACCCTAACCTCAGTTAGGTTAATTATTGATAGTGACCGCTTTTTTATTAGAGCATGACCATCATAAGGGAGCTAGGCCTGCCGATGCAAGTGTGGTTACTGAGGAGTTGGCCACATTCAAGGGCAATTTATTACAGATGTTGGTGGCCCCTATTCCAGCCCCAGAGATAGTACTGGTTGGTAATGAGGTAGTTGATTAGCTCACCGACCGTCTGGACACCTATGGGAAGAGGCCCCTTGAGCATACTGATCCAGAGCCGACCTCGAAGAGGTCAAGACCTGAGGAAAATGAGCCTATACTTGAGGAGGCAACTATCTTTTCTTCAGAGTTGTGTGCGTTTTTACCCATGATTCTATCAAGTTAGAGAGTAGGGATGGAAAAGCTTTCAGAGTCAATGGACAAAGGGTAAAAAGGTATATGGGTGACATGGCAGAGGTTAAAACAGTAGAAAATTGGGACCTTAAAGAGGCATGAATGTAAAAACTTTTTATCGTGCCGCGACATTAAACCAAGCGCTTCCTAGGAGGCAACCTAAGGTATGCCCCTTGCATTTTTTTGTTTTTGTCTTTACTTTGAGGATAAAGTAATATCTTTGGCTGAGGTGGTGGAAGTTATAGATTAAGGTGAAGTCTGAGTAGCCTCAAGTCCATAACTTTCCCTATTTTTGATCTCAAGGTTTTCTTGCCGTGTTTCTTTTTCCTTGTGGATGTTTAATTTTCTATTGAACCGGCATGTTTTAGGAAGTATAGATAATTTGTAAATGCATAGTAATGTTAGTTGTTGGCAAATATATAGTTCTTAACTGTTCTTTAAACTTTTGATGAAAAATTGGGTACCCTCAAAATTTTTGAGGTTGTGATTATTGATGCTTTATTGAGTATATGGCAATGTTTCTTATGATATTGTTAAGGTAAGCTGAGACTGAAAGCATGACCTGTTAGTCTATACATGAATGTGGATACAAATGCCATATGTGTTGTGAGTGTATTTTTCTACATTCATACATCCTATATGGACTCAGAACTTTCCTTGTTACTCTAAGATTTGGTTGGGTGATATGGTGGAGAAGGAAAGGATCTTAGGCTCTTGTTCTTTAAGTGAAACCACTTTTAGCCAAAATGACCCACCAAGTAAGTGAGTGAATCCCTTGTCCCGAATTTTTGAGCTTCTTACGTACTCATTCCTTCTCGATACTCTATAGAACCTTATTTAATAAAATACCTTGATATTAGCCCTGGTCTATCCTTGAACATGTGATCCTTGATTGAGGCCAAAGGCCTAATTTGAGGGTGGCTATAGTTGGTGGTCCTGGTTTGAGGCATGATATTATGTACTTCACCTGAGGCTAAAAGCGTAAATTGAGGGTGGCCCTTATTGTGGAAAAGTAATAATAATAAGGTAATTAATGGCAAATTAAGAAAGAAATGAAAAAGCATGAACCAAGTGAAGAAAGAGAAGAAAAGTGCCCTAAATTGAGAAAAAGTAGCAAAAAATGAGTTTGAAATCAAGGCACAACAGAAAAAGAGAAAGAAAGCACCCGAGAAAAGTTCAAAACAGGAGAATGAGGTGGATTGATTTAAAAGGTTAGATTATGAAAGAAACAATTGTTGGTAAACAAGGTTCAAGGATAGATTTAGTCACTATTTGCCCAATATACCTTACCAAAGCACCCTAAACCTACGTTACAAGCCTATAACTCCTAAAGTGATCCAACTCCATTTTATCACCAAGCATATGGTGTTAGTCAGTATAGAGGCAAGCATATGGTGTTAGTCAGTATAGAGGCAAGCATATGGTGTTAGCCAGTATGCTTGAATTTTAATTGTGGGAGTGAAAATGCTTCCTTAGTCCCTAAAATCTAAATGCTTTTGAGTGAGTATAAGGGTCTTCTTTCCAGTGAGGGCATTTGCACCAAATGAGTAGCCTATGACTATACCAACGATTATGGATGGTTAATGCTCCTTAACTTTTCATAGTTTACCAGGTATCTTATTATGTTCCTGTTTATTCATTAATCTTACAATATTGTTTGGAAAATAGTAGTTGGGTACCTAAATCAGAGGAGTTGATATATATGCTATTAGTTTAGTTGATATGTATTTCTCTTTGTCTATGTAGATTGAGTCATTGCTTGAGGACAAGCAATAATTCTAAGTTGAGCGTCTTGATGTGCTGTAAAAATACAACACATTTGGTGCCTGAAACAAGGGATTTTGTTAGTTTTTAAAGCAACTTTTTTGTGGTTTGATGTGTTTTTGTGTTAATCTTGTAAAAAAGTTAGGTTGGCATGATTTTGAAGAAAAGTTGCTGATTTTGCTGAAGCATAGTCCATACGAAAACACCTATGAGTCGTAGCTCACTCTACGAGTTACAGGTTGTGTTATAGCAAGAATCAGAGACCAAAATACAGAAATCTACCAAGTGAAGGTCACCACTACGAGCCCAGCTTATGAGTCATAAGACACACTATGACTCGTATAGGTGGACTCACAGTAAGAATTAAAGAGCCAAAATATTGGACCAAAAACTGAAGACCAAGCCTACTAGACAAACATATGAGTTGTAGCCCAAGCAATGACTTGTACCTATGGGTCGTACTTGTTCAGTCCAAGATGCCAAGAACCTACAAGTCTTAGCTGCGAGACTTATCAGCTGCTAGCTGTCTTTTTTGTGTAAATTCTAGGGTTATTTTGTAAATACTATATAAAGCTTAAGTTAGGTTTTTGAGAGGAGTTCGACCGACAGACATTTCACCATTACATTTTGAAGCTTTTCTTATTTGTGCATTTTTCTGTGTTTTGCTTTAGCCATGAGTAGCTAAGCACCCACAACTTGGGGTTGTGGGAACCATGGGTAGCTGACTTGAAATAACCTAGTTTTCTTGCATTTCTATGATTGGGGTTTTGCATGTATTATCTATTTCCCTTCACTTTTATTATTATTTGGTGGTGGCCAACACCAAACCTTATGTACTATCACGATCTGGACCAAGGTAGTGATGAATAAGAAAAGGGAAGTAGATGATAGAATTTGAATAGGAAAAGGGAAGTAGATCCCAAGTTGTGGGTGCTTAGCTACTCATGGCTAAAGAAAAACACACAAAAATACACATGATAGACATACTTAAGAGTTTTACCATTAACAATAAAGAAAATAAGCTCCTCAAATTGTAAACTCACAAGCTTGATTGATCAACAATCTGTACAAGGCAAGATTTGCAATACCCAAAATGGGTTTTCCAAGAAAGAACAGTAAACTACCCTAAAACACTAAGAAAAGGTTCAAAATGTAATGGTGAAATGTCTACTAGTTGAACTCCTCTCAAAAACCTAACTTAAGTTATATATAGTATTTATAAAATAACCCTACAAATTTACACAGAAAAGACAGCTAGCAGCTGATAAGTCTCGCAGTTACAACTCGTAGGATGACCTATGAGTCATAGTCGGGGTTTGGTATAAGTTCTTGGCATCTTGTACTGAACTAATACGACCCATAGGTACAAGTCGTTGCTTAGGCTACGACTCATATATTTTTCTAGTAGGCTTGGTCTTGAGGTTTTGGTCCAATATTTTAGCTCTCTGATTCTTGCTACGAGTCCACCTATATAAGTCGTAGTGTGTCTTATGACTCATTGGCTGGGCTCGTAGGGGTGATCTTCACTTTGTAGATTTATGATTTTTGGTCTTTGATTCTCGCTACGACACAACCTACGACTCGTAGGTGGGCTCGTATGGCCTATGCTACAGCAAAATCTGCAACTTTTCTTCAAAATCATGCCAACCTAATTTTTTTGCAAGATTAACACAAAAATACATCAAAGCACTAAAATGTAGCTTTAAGAACTTACAAACTCCCTTGTTTTGGGCACCAAATATGTTGTATTTTGATAGCACATCACCATGACCCTTCTTAGCGGCTTTGGAGAGTTAGCAACCATGTTGCCCATCTCACCACACCCAAAACAAGCACCTAAATCTTTCAAAGCACCCTAGTTATTCTTCCCTCACTTGTCACACCGAGGAGGCATTGGCCAACCTCTAATCTGAGCCTTGAGAGTAGGCACTATAGCATTGGCAACCTTTGCATTCGAACCCTGGCCTTGTAGTAAGAGACCATATCCACCACTACTCTTAGAGTTGGAGAATCCACCATTATAACGGGCCCTCTTGGAATCATTCACCCTCTTCTCCTAGAGATTTTCCCCTTCAATCTATTCAACATAAGTCATGAGCCTAAAAATGTCCACATCCCACATAATCATAGCCGTATGACAATCTTTCACAACCAAATCAGAGATCCCAGAAATAAACTTGTGCACTTTTGCATAGGGGTCAGCCACTAGCTTAGGAGCATACTTTGAGAGTGTCACAACCCAAGCCTTGGTCCTAGACGTGACACGGTGAATGGGGAGCCCGAAAGGTCCCCAAACAAGCCTCTTAGCATATCAATCCCACATCTTTGGTTGAGAAAGTAAAATAAACAATAACAAAAGATATAATAAAAGGGAAGTGTGACTAAGGGATATCTTTCGTAATCATAAAAGCATAAAAGAGTCAATCTCATAGCATAAGTACATTATAATATCCAACAACACCTCTCACTTAGAATGGAAATGGGGCCAAGACACTTTCTGGGCTCACCCTCATAATAACAAGTGTTCCACATAATAAAGTCTCAAAATAGAAAGAGTAATGTAGATACTATCCTCCAACTTGAGGACTCACTAATGCTTATCTTTGAAGTACCGAACTAGCTAGTGGAGGATGATCAAAAGGTTCTCCGGTCCCTACATGGTAATATCATATAGGCATAGAGTATGCATTAGTACAATTGAATGTACTAAGTATGTGAGATGAAATACAACAAGACATAAGCCAATATGGTCAAAATGCATAATCATAAACAATGGATCAAGATATAATCTCAAAATGACATACATGATCAATACCTTGAAATAAAACATGCTTGTAAAACATTCAACTTGCATAATACATAATATATATGTGGGAAGAGACCTTAACTAACATAGACCAAGCAAGCTACTACTTGGAATCCAAGGCATGTCACCCCCCAGCTAAGGTAATCGAGGCATGTCACCCCCCTAACAAGGTGATCGAGGCATGTCACCCCCTTGACAAGGTGTAGTCTACTTGCCATAGTAGCAATACAATAAATAATCCAAGGCATGTAACCCCCTCATCAAGGTAATTGAGGCATGTCACCCCCTCGACAAGGTGTAGTATAACTAGATGAATCCACTAGAAAAACATAAGAGAGATCATGTATAATCCTATGGTGGCACATAGTTTAGAGACTAAGACATTATATAAAGACCCCTTAAGTCGAGCCCCCATCTTAAGCCTAAATCAATACTAAGTCTAATCCCACAGAATACTTAAAATAATCATACTTCAGTCATAACATGAATAACATATAAGAAACATGATAACATGACTTGAGTAGCTCATATACATGCTTGACCTATAGTAGTGAGCCTAACTTGCACATGAGAGTAGATAATAAAATATATGATCCCTTGCTTTAACATGAATAGCTCACAAGAGGTAAAAATCTTGAAATAGGGCTTAACTTGATATTAGCAACATCATAGATACTTTTCATGACTCTAATACATGCTTGAAAGCACTTAATCATCATAAAGTCACTTGAAAATAATGTAATAGATCATCAATAACTTGAGAATTCTTGACTTGACATTTTATCAAACACTTGGTGGGTTCATGATACTAGTTCAAAATCATGTAATTCA
>DF361981.1:4264-46816 GCA_000787875.1 Solanum virginianum
GATTGGAGCACTTCGGGGACGCGTTCCAAACTAGATTGGTTTGCAACTGAGGATTGTTTGATAGATTATTTGTAATATTGCCTATAAAAAGAGAAATGAAAGGAGCAAAATACAAAATTTTATGAGAAGCCATTAATTTTTCACATTTCAATCTATGGTGAAAATTAGTGAAACTGTGTAGCTTTCTATGAGGCATCTTGAAATTGTCGAACTTCAGATGTTATTGAACACTTTGATTCTAGTTTTCCTTGTGGGGAATGATGTAAGAACCAATGGCTCATCCTTATTTTCTTGTCATGTTAAAAAATTCTATTTTTCTAGGCTCTTTATTTGTGTTTAACAAGCCCCTTTGCTGATTTTGTGGTTGATACTCCCTATATCCCATTTTGAATGACTCTTTTTTTTAGTCTATCCAAAACAGATTCACTTTTCTACTATTAAATCTTAGCATCCCATTTTAGTGTTGCTTGAAGGGGTTCTCAGTCTCTTTTTATGAACTATCGTTCTTCTTGTTAAGCTTCTGCTGCTTAATGATGCAATACTTCTCTTTAAATAGTTTAGTCAATGCTTTACTAATACAGTAAGATGATTATAAGCTTCTGCTGCTTAATGATGCAATACTTCTCTTTAAATAGTTTAGTCAATGCTTTACTAATACAGTAAGATGATTATACAAAAAGTTCTACTCATTTCAATTGTGCTAAGTTATATGTGTGAATGTGTGTGGTATATATGCTTGTATACCCACACCCACCCACCCACCCACACATTATGAATAGTGCATGCGCGTGAGAGAGGGTTGTACGTAGTGAATTTTCATTTTGCCTCTTGTTAAGATACTTTGAATGATTTATTTCTAACCAGCAGAGTGGCTCATTATGACAGGACTTTAAAGAGTGGGAATACCTCTTGGTGGGACTTGTTTCTGCACTTCCTGCTGTAATTTTACCCATGATATATGTCGGACAGGTGAGTTCTGCCTCCTACTACTGAAGCCCCGTTGATGAATCAATTTAATAGCGAGAACTTTAAAAGTTTTTCAGTGGCTTAGTTGAATGAACTGCAAAGAAGGGGAACCTTGGTGTAACCAGTAGTTGCTGCCATGTGACCTGGAGGTCACAGGTTCAAATTGCGGAAATAGCTTCTTGCAAAATTGTAGGGTGTGATTGCGTATAATAGACCCCCGTGGTCTAGTGTTCATTGTGCATAGTTGGAGCTTAGTGCACCTTGGCTGGCCTCTGTTTTATTCAAATGAGCTTCAACTTGATTTTTGCAACTATATTTTTATCAAATTACTACCTATTATCTTTTTGTTATCTCTTCTCATGGCAAACAGTACTCAATTAGGCCATCATGGATTTGTGCTTAGTGAAGGAGATAAAATGACTTGTTACGAGTCTAAATTCTCATATGCAAACTGTTGCATTTGAGTGAGCCTTTTCCTCTAACTAGCCATGTTCTTGAGTGCAACTTCGTCATGTCTATTCTAGACTATATAACTATTTTTTTTAAAAAAAATTGGTACTATTATATCTACTGGAATCTCTACAGTTTAAAAAAAAAAAAAGAAGAGCTTTACAGCATTTGTGCCAAAAACTAGTCATATGAGGCTTATTACATTTAACTTTTGCAGGCCGACAGGAACCTTGCTTGGAAGGATCGTTATTGGGTGAAGGCAAGTATTCTGCATATGACACATGCAGGAAATCAGACTCAGTTTGGAAAAAATTATCATGGAGAAAAAAGATAAATATAAGTGATTCTAAAAAAAGACAAGAAAAATCCGTTTTTGTTGCCATGGCTTGTGAAAATGGGTTGTCCTTGATTTATGATATCTGAGCTTGCTCATAAGCATTGCTAATAGACAAAGTTGCTAAAATTGGCACACAGATTAATTGGCTAGAAGTTTGTAATGACCTCCTGATGAAACTCCTATTGTGGATTCTTTAGTTGACTAGAGTGGCATAGACAAGAAGTTTCCTTGTTACACATGTCGTTAATTTGACGATCCTTTCTTTAAGAATACTTGTTGGTGCTTGTCTGGACTGACTATTGATTTGCTACTATTCCAGGCTAATCTCTGGATAGCGATTTTCACTTATGTTGGGAATTACTTTTGGACCCACTATTTCTTTACAGTTTTGGGGGCTTCGTATACATTTCCATCTTGGAGGATGAATAATGTAAGCCATCTGTTAATTTTTTTCATTCGACTCCGTCCTTTACTTGGAATTTTCATTTTACCACAAAAGGTAGGGGTAAGGTCTGCTACACCCACTCTCCCTAGACCCCACTTGTGGGATTATACCGGGTACGTTGTTGTTGTATTGGCAAAAGCTATATAATGCGACTTTCTGCAGGTACCCCACACAACTTTTCTTCTAGCACATGTTTGCTTCCTGTTTTATCATGTCTCAGCAAACATGACCCTTCGTAGACTACAGCACGCTGTTGCTGATTTGCCCGAGAATCTTCAGTTGCTTTTTAAGGCTGGATGGATTCTGGCATATGCTTATTTTATAGCTTATCTTGAGACATTAGCTATTTCAAATGTAAGTGGTCAATTGTAGGAGTACAGAAATATCTTAAGGGTATATAGCTTTATTAGGTTCCTTTGAGATACATGATTTAGGTTAAAAAATCACTTGTTTGTTTCTGACATATGCAGTTTCCGTACTATGACTTCGTGGACCGAGCAGTCATGTATAAAGTTGGCTCCTTGTTTTATGCTATCTACTTCATTGTAAGCTATCCAATGTTTTTCAGGTAAGAAACTTTTTCCCTGTAATTTCTGCACCTGAAATTCTGCTGGTGCAGATATGGTTATTTACAGCATCGTTCCAATGTCGTTTTTAACAAACTCCTTCAAATTTTTATCATTTGAGCGCATTAGTTAAATCAGTACTAAACTAGAGTGGAAAATGAGGATATGTAAAAAGATTATGAGTACCACACAAGGTGGATGAGTTCTGTCCGCTGACTAGCTGAGTTAAACATACTTCATAATATTATTCCATAGAATTGCCTCAAGGTATCTAATGCTGGAGGAAGGAAAAATCAAGTTCTATGAGATGTATTTTGACAAGGTTTCAGATGAAAAGGTAGAAATGTAATTTACTGAAAGAACATCTGTTCTCAAGTTAAGCTTGCCTCAGATTTTGTCGAGCAGCAACATGCTCATTGTATGACTCTGAATTTCCATGACGACTTCAAAGATTTTCTTGGCCAACTGAAAGTATTCTTGTGTAACACAATTTAACAGATGACAGATTTGATCTACTCTAGTTTCTCAGATAGATGGTGGACTGCACTACAAGTGAAAGTGATCAAAGTTGTTTTATTAACCGTCTGAGGCATTTTCAGAAATTTTGATGTTGTTAGACAATAGAATCCTGCAATTTCACACTGTGCCTGTTTAGGTTTGGTAAAATTTTCTACTTCACTAGGGTGAGTTACAATAGAAGTATGTGAAGTTTCCAAGTTTGCTCTCGGAGGTGCTTTCTAGAACCATAGGCAGCCGCAACACAAACACCCTTGTAACTATTTGTGGATTTTAACCAAGATTAGTCTGATCTAAGCTTAAATGTGTTATCATACTACACCATTGTCGTTAGCCATTGTGGTGCGTTACTCTGATCTCTTACTAATCATTTTTCTCGATGGATGCTTTCTTTAATGCACAGGGTTGATGAGAAACCTGGAGATTCGTGGGACTTGCCGAGAGTGTCCATTGATGCATTGGGTGCTGCAATGCTAGTCACCATCTTACTCGACTTATGGCGCCTTTGTCTAGGTCCCATTGTTCCAATTCCAGAATCTAAACAATGCCCTCAATCAGGACTCCCATGGTTTCCCATGACATCTTGAAGGATTTCGACTCACGAGACACCTTCTGTAAAATTAAAATCAGAAGTTCAGAGTCTTTCTTGAAATGATGTTGACCATGATCAGATTGAGCTCTTGTTGTACTTTAACCAACTTACAGACATTCTCAGAATGATGTTAACCAGTACTCTTTCTGAACACTGTTTTATTAGTGGCTTTTATGGAAGTGGAAAAACAGTTTCAGATTTCTTGGTGCCTATGTACTTCTTTAGAGCAACAACAACGACGACATAGCATGCTTTGTCGTCAGTCTAATCCCTCAAGTGGAGTCTGGGCACGATAAAATATATGTAGAACTTATCTCTATTTTTCTGTGGTAGAGAAATTGTTTCTGTATTTCTTTAGAGCAGCTATATTTAAACCATCTGTTGGAGCTTATCTGATAGTGTAGCTTTGGTTTAAATCTCGTATTTATCTAAACATATTCATCAAATATATATTCGAATTCATAAAGTTTAAATTTTGATTTCGACTAATCAAACATATGCTTTCTGTCAATTTGCTTTTTAATCATTAAAGATAAAATGTCAAAAAGGACTGTTGTTGACCACTTATGCATTTTCAAAAATCTGATCTGTCTGTAATAATTTTTTTCCCCATTTCAGAGGAGAACAAAATCGAATGAGGCTATTCCTTTTTTAATTAAATATTTTAATTTGTGATTTCACTGACTTTAAAAGTTAAATTTTTCGAATTTAAATTACACATCTATAAAGGGTCGTTTGGTCAAAAGTAAGTTATTTTGGAATTAACTACAGGATAAGTTATCCTATGAGTTCTACCATATATATAGTATAATTTATCCTATTACTAAAGACCTAATACCTCTAACCAAACGCCGAATAATATAATCCTGAATTTTATCGTGGAATTATTATATCTCATTTCAAATATCAAATACAAAAAAAAAAAAAAAACGACAATCCTTTCATGGTAAACTAGTTTTTTTGAAGTCCACGTCAGGTAATAAAGTCACTTACTATAACTTTACCCCACCCCTAACCCACGCCCCTCTTTTTCCCTCTTATTTCAATTCAAATTCATCAAATACCCAACGGCTACTTCATCTTCCCCACAACCCTAACACTCTTCATCTTCGCCATTTCTGCAGAGAGCAAAAATAATAATGATGAAACGAAACACGATATTGAGGGAGAATCACGAGGCTGCTGGAGCTACAATGTCGCCGGCGTCATCTCCAAACCCGACCTCTTTGAAGCAGAAATCGTCGAATTCGCCGAGTAATCCTAGCAATAGTAGTACAAGGAAGCATAAATCATCTAAGGAGAATGCTCCTCCGCCGTATCATCCATTAGATCTGAGCTCATCGCCGGCAGTTGGTTTGAAGACTAAGAGTCCGTTGCCTCCACGACCGCCGCCTAACTCGAATAATTTGAAACGGAAGCTTAATTTGGAGTCCGGTTGTAATGAGAATGCATTTGCTGGATCTTCTGATTCAGGAGTCAAGGTAAAATTTTGGGAGGATTACGTTCATTTTTTTTTTTGTTTTTTTAAATTTGAATGGAACTGGTTTGAGCAGAGGTAAATTGTTATATGGAGGATTCGTGTAGATAACTCTGAATTGTTTAGGATTGAAGCATGATAGTTGATGTTGTTTTGCTGTATTTTGGTTAATTCCACAAAATTTCTGCTTTTTGTGGTCAATTGTTTCTGAGACTTGTACTTTAAGGATCTACTAAAAGTGATTGATTTGTTAGTTCTTCGAGAGCCGATAAATCAATTAAGCAACAACAACAACATTGTATAATCTCGCAAGTGGGATATGGGGAGGAGGGTAGAGTGTACATAGACTTTAGCCCTACCTTGGAGTTAGAGAGGTTGTTTCCATAGATCCTTAGCTCAAGTGTTAGCATCAATCTAAAATGTGCGAGGGTCGGTTATATGAATCCTCTATATCCGTGGTGGACTTTATGACTACTTCTGCACAGTACTTTTCTTTTTGTTTCTACTTGTTTTTCCCTTGGATATTAAGATAAAATCTCTGTGCGCTTTTTTGGTGAAATTTCTTCTATTTGTTAAGAATGGTGTTACAGATTGGTCAGAAGGTTGTACACATGGAGGAAGAGATCACCTATCATTTATGTCTTCTTTAGTTTGACTGCTGGGTGAACCTGTAGGAGAACAAGTAAAACTAGAAAATTCATTCTCTATTCTATTCAATCTTGACAATGGTTTTCATTTATAGGAACATACTGTTATAATTATGTATTCATTTGAAATTTTAAAATGCTGAGAGTGACTTGGTTTGCTGTTATCAAGACTGACTTGCTGTTTATTCCAACAGTATTTGATCCACTCTCTTTTGTCTGTCATTCTGCCTCATTCTACTCTCTGTTTGATTTGGTTCAAACAGGCATTGTCTAAGTGCCTAGTACTGGTAGATAATTTATTGATTCCTGCAGTTTTTTTTTTTTTTTTGTCTAAATCAGGTCATAGTGAGGATGAGGCCGCCAAACAAGGATGAGGAAGAGGGAGAAGTTGTTGTCCAGAAGATCTCTAGTGATTCTTTGTTAATAGCTGGGCATACTTTTACATTTGATTCTATTGCAGATACCCAATCAACACAGGTAAGAAAATAATAGCTTGTTACCTATGCTTGTAAGAGGAAATAGCTTTATTAAGTATATTTTAGTCAGATAAATATGCTTCATCCTTCCTCGTTGTTGTTATTTTCTTCGATATAACAAGTATAACAAAGAATAATAATGAAAGTGATGTGCACTTGACTCAAACTTTTAATTGTTCTTTCAGGTTGATATATTCCAGCACGTGGGAGCTCCTGTTGTTGAGAATTGTCTCGCTGGGTTTAACAGCTCAGTATTTGCTTATGGGCAGGTAATTTTAGCCTACTGCATCCTCCTGCTATATATTAAATACGCCTGCACAGCTTCAAACGTTCTTTCTTGTGCTTGACATGTCACATGCCCCAATGATATTTAATATGACTTGGAAATTGAATTGATCAGACTGGTAGTGGGAAGACTTATACAATTTGGGGACCAGCCAACGCCTTGTTGGAAGACAACTTGACCATTGATCAACAGGGCTTAGCCCCACGTGTTTTTCAGAGGCTTTTTGAACGTATTGAGGAGGTGATATGTTGTTTCTGTGATCCTATATTTCCTGTATTTTATATGATGTATAAAATACAATTCCATAATACATGTATTTTCTTTTCAGGAACAAATCAAGCATGCTGACAAACAGCTCATGTATCAGTGTCGATGTTCTTTTCTTGAGGTTAATTTGACTGGACTTATTCGGTTTTAATGTAAAACAAAGTCATATTGAAGTTGTCTAAATCTTTAACATTAATGATGTACAGATATACAATGAACAAATCACTGATCTGTTGGATTCCAGTCAAAAAAATCTCCAGGTACTAAAGGAAATACAATATAGAAGAGTGTTTGTTGTATGCAAATGTATCCTTAGTTCTACTTATTTGTTAAAGAATTTTCAAGTTGGCTTCTCTTTTCAGATCAGGGAAGATGTCAAAACTGGTGTTTATGTGGAAAATTTGACCGAGGAATGTGTGTCCTCCATGAAGGATGTGACGAAGCTTTTGATGAAGGTTTAAACTGCTTCCATATTTTTATTCAACTGTTAGGCATAGAGTAGTGCAGGCATGACTATGTTTGCCAGATAGAATAAACTAGTATAGGAAAACAGTAAGCCAAGTGAATAACTGGCTTAGGCGCAGAATGTGCAGTGACATAAATGATAAAGTTCTATCGCCGTTCCTACTAAATCATTAACTTGTCATACTGCAATATCAACACATTTGACAAGGAAACTTAATCTTAATTTTCAATGAAGTTTTCTTAAGGGTTTGGAATTTCTGTTTCCCCCCCTAGTTTGCCCATTATTTTGATTTTCTGAAAGATGGAAGGACCGAAGTTTTAGTGTCCTAATGATAATGCCTTCCCTTTCAATATTATGCTGCAGCTTGTTTTCTTTTTTCTTCTGATTTTATCACTGAGGTACTTAGCAAATAATTTGATTACTTGATTTTATCACTGAGGTACTTATCAAATAATTTGATTACTGTGGTCTTCGCTTCAGTTTTTTCCATAATCTTTAAGCGTCAACTTGTATTTATTCCTCAAATGAGTCTATTGTTTAGCAAGTCGATCTCAGATCAGTGTCAAAAGTTATTGCTAGTAGTTGTTTCCTAATTCTTTTGCTTGAACTTCTGGAGTTTCTACGATTAAATAGACTGGTATCTGAAAAGCTTATAGAACTTGTTCAATTAAAATTATTACAGGGAGTGTCAAACAGGAGAACTGGTGCTACAAGCGTAAATGCTGAGAGTTCACGTTCTCACAGTGTATTCACCTGTGTTGTTGAATCACGATGCAAGGTAATACAATCTTATGTCCTTTCTAACAATAATCTGAATTCTTTTAAATGCCAAGTGATGCGTTGTTTGTTATTCATTATTGTTTCCATGCTCCGAGTGTGCATGCAAAAATTTGCTGGTGTAATAAGTTATTTGGTTGTTATGGAGATCTGGGAATTTCTTTTATTTGGTCTATTTTAAACTTTTAATTTCAGAGCACGGCAGATGGTATAAGCCATTTAAAGAGGAGTAGAATAAATCTTGTTGATCTTGCTGGATCAGAAAGGCAAAAGCTAACTGGTGCAGCTGGTGAACGCTTGAAGGAAGCAGGGAACATCAATAAATCACTTTCACAGTTGGGGTACATTTGTTTCTTTATAATTTTGGGAGAACAATTATTCTTGGTTTACCTTTCAAGGGGTTACAACTCATTGTTAATGTATGCAATTAGGAATTGCATAATTTCCCATGCCCAATTGATTGAAGAACATAATTGAGTCCACTTACTTTCCTTCCGATACCCACGAACTGCTAATACATATATTGTCAGGAGCATATGAATTGATTCTTCTACAGATCTCTTTGGCCTATATGATATTGTATATGCTTCTGATCACACTATTATTTGAAATATACAGGAACTTAATAAACATTCTCGCAGAAGTTTCTCAAACGGGCAAGCATAGGCACATACCCTATAGAGATTCCAAGTTGACATTTTTGTTACAGGAGTCTCTTGGTGGGAATGCAAAACTTGCAATGATCTGTGCTGTTTCTCCATCCCAAAGGTAGATTCACAACCCTACTTTTGATGTGTTTTTGGTTCTACTTTCATGTTTATCTTCATTACATCCGGAGCTCTCAGTTCTTTTTAATAATGCAGTTGTAAGAGCGAGACTTTGAGTACCCTGAGATTTGCCCAACGTGCAAAGGCAATCAAGAATAAGGCGGTAATTAATGAAGAAATGCAAGATGATGTCAATGTTTTGAGAGAAGTGATACGTCAGCTAAGGGTAAACTTCGTTACTTTTATCTATAATTGATGCACCTTAACTTAAGGTGCATCTCTCAATTATGTCAATTGGTTAATGCCTTCCCCCCTTACTCTGAACAGGAAGAATTGCTACGAATGAAGGCAAATGGTTATCAAGCAGATCAGGCAGGGTGGAGCGTCTGTAGAAGCTTAAATCTATTGAAGTTCAGCCTTAACCATCCAATGAATCATCTACCTGTTGATGATGATGGTGATACAGAAATGGAAGTCGTTGAGGAGGCTGAACTATTAGGTCTCTTATCTGAAGGCAGTAAAGAGAATAGTGTGCTTGGGATCCTGCGGAAGACTTTTTCAAAAGGTTCTTCACTACTTGATTCTGCAGTACTGCATGGGGGAAAGGATCATGGCTCCTGCAACAGGGAGCAAGCCTCTGAGGATACAGATGTTACCATGGAGGAAGAGGTATCTGAAGTAGATGTCGAGCATGAAAGCAGTACTGTTGATGGTGCTGGACTGCACAACTTCAAAAAGTTAGGTAATGATTCTTCTATGGAGCCAACTGAAGATGAGTCTTCTGCCAGTGAAATGCTGAATCAAGGACAGCAGGAAGTGATAGGTGACTCACCTTCAGAAAAATATTCTGAAGGGACTCCAGATAACTCTTCTAAAAGCTTGGAGGGAAACACAGCCTGCACTAATCCCAGTATAGATCAACGTGATGTGTCTCCTATTTTAGACTTTCCCACTCCAAGCGTCTCACCAAGAGCTAATAGCAGTAGGAAAAGTCTTGGGACTTCCACACTGAACGCTTCAAAGAATGATGTTGGAGATAAATTGGATACTTTGGACTTATCCTTCACAAAGCCTTCAAACAGTATTTGTTTGAATTCTCTAACAAATAAAAGAAACAAAAGTTGTTTCACTTCAACTGAGCATTTGGCGGCTAGTCTTCAGCGTGGACTTGAAATTATTGATACTCATCGACAAAGTACATCTTTGCGACGCTCCTCGGTCAGATTTTCTTGCAGATCTGCTGATATTAGTGCACTCATACCAGTTGCTAAAGTTGATGTTGGAGTTCAAACTGTTACAAAAGATTATGAATCAGTTGACGGCGGTTCAATGTTTTTGTGTAGTAAGTGTAAGGCAAGAACTTCACTGCAAGAGCTTAAAGATGCAGATGATGATGGCTCAAATTTGCAGTTGGTACCTGTTAATGGATTACAGTTGGTATCTGAAACTGGATCACAGTCCTGTGAAAACTTCCAGATTCAAGTACCAAAAGTATGTTGAACATTTGTTAAAACAGACATTTTGGTTCTCTTAATCTTCCATGATTCTTATGATTATGACTGCAATCATCCCAATTTTTAACAGGCAGTAGAAAAGGTCTTGGCTGGAGCTATACGGAGAGAGATGGCACTTGAAGATATATGCTCCAAGCAAACTTCTGAAATCATGCAACTCAACCGTTTGGTATGTATCGTTTCTTCAAAACCTGCCGATTTTCATTTTTTCCTCATCTCTGTGACATGCTTTGCAACCAATTGCAGATCCAGCAATACAAACATGAACGAGAATGCAATGCTATAATTAGCCAAACACGTGAAGATAAGATCATTCGCCTTGAGAGTTATATGGATGGTATTTTACCGAAGGAAGAGTTCATGGAGGATGAGTTGCTGGCACTGATTCATGAGCATAAGGCATGCATCTGACCTTAAAATTGTCTTCTTTTTCTGAAATGTTTTTGTTTTCCCTAAACATGTTGCCATTGTCATTTGCTGCAGCTTCTCAAGGCAAAGTATGAGAATCATCCTGAAGTTTTAAGTGACAGACTTGCACTAAAAAGAGTTCAAGAGGAGCTGGAGCGGTATCGTAACTTCTTTGACTTAGGTGAGAGGGATGTTTTGCTGGAGGAGATTCAGGATTTGAGGAACCAGCTACAGTTTTATCTGGACTTTTCACCAAAGTCTTCTTGGAAAGAAAATTCTCTTCTACAGTTAACATATCCATGTGAGCCTAGTGTGCCTCCAACTTTATCCACAATTCCAGAGTCCAATGAGGAGAGTTCTGAACAGAGTTTTGAAAGGGAGAGAACACAATGGACTGAAACAGAGAGTAAGTGGATTTCTCTGGTAGAAGAGTTGAGGTTAGACCTACAAGCTAGCCGCACCTTGTCTGAAAAACGAAAACAGGAACTAGAGTTGGAAAAGAAATGCTCTGAAGAGCTGAAAGAAGCAATGCAAAGGGCAATGCAGGGCCATGCACGAATGATTGAACAGTACGCTGAACTTGAAGAGAGACATATTCAACTACTTGCAAGACATAGGAAGGTCCAAGTTGGTATAGAGGATGTTAAAAAAGCAGCCACAAAAGCAGGAGTTAGAGGTGCTGAATCTAAATTCATAAATGCTCTTGCTGCAGAAATTTCAGCTCTAAGAGTGGAGAGGGAAAAGGAAAGGCACTATTATAGGGCTGAAAAAAAAGAGCTTCAAAACCAACTTAGGGATACTGCTGAAGCTGTACAAGCAGCGGGGGAATTACTTGCTCGGCTTAAAGAAGCAGAAGAAGATATCGCAGCAGCAGAGGTGAGTTTTTGAATCCATTCTATCAGTACATATATTGTTGTTGCAGCAGAGTTGCAGCAGTCTTATAGTCAGCTAACTAGTAACTCCTCTTTGCATCGCTGAACGCTTCCTTTATATTCAATTCTATCTCAAGCGTTATTTCTCTCGATGGTTTATCATGAGATAAAATAAAAAAAGTTCTGGGAAATGCTTTACTTGAAAAGTTACCGGAGAAATGGATGCAATATTGGTCGGTAGAGACAGTGCGCTTGAATGATCAACATCTTTTTTACATGGTAAAAGAAATTCCATTAGTATTCTAAGGGAGGACCATTGCATGAACTCGGGGCATCACACAATAAGTTTATGCATATAGATTAAGGTTCGCCTATGCTCTAGGAATAAAGAAGCATCTCTTATCTAAATCAATTTGTAAGAGCTTGCTGTTTATCCATGCACAAGGAAACTTGGACAACTTATCGTGTTATATATGTGCCTTCAAAGTACATTATTCTTCCATCTGTCTCTGTGTCACACTGTCACTGGTCACTTTGCTTCTATATATATCTTCTTTTTAAATTTGCCTAACAAGTTCGGAAATATGCAGAGACGAGCCATTCATGCAGAGCAAGAAGCTAGTGAGGCTAATAAACAGATTCTCAGATTGAAGAAAAAACACGAGGAGGAGATCAACCGTTTGAACCATTTACAGGAAGAACCTCATCTACCTAGGGATACATCAGAACCCACATATGATAATACTGACACAGGTGATGATCAGTGGAAAGAAGAATTCGCGTCATTCTACAGCACCAAAGAGGATGACCTACCAAAATTTGGTGAGTCCTCTTCTTGGTTCTCAGGTTATGACAGGTGCAATGTATAGATTGTTGAAAATTGTTACAGATTGTTGTTTGTATGTATTGATAATAGTGTCATATATAGTTTGAAAAAGCTCTTGCGTTTTCTTTAAATTTGATAGTTATTGATAAACAAAATTGTGAAAATAATAACATGAATCTATCAAGTTCTTGTATTCATTTACGCACATTGCTTCAGAGGTTTGAAGTCAATTCCAAACAATTTGTTCTGATTCCATATTGTATTGAGGATTCATACTTTGTTGATATTTTAGTCTATCATGTTATGGAGAGAATAAAATAAGTTGCTTGTGGGATTTTCTTCTTTGACATCTCAAATCTTTCTATTTTTGGACTATTTTACTCGTATATAGAGATGGAAAAGATACCAATTAGGCTCCAAGCCTAGTCATACATTAGCTATAGCATGGATAATTGACATAATTTGCTAACTTATGGGGGGTGGGGGGGGGGGTTGCACATAATAGATACACTGTTTGACAATTATTGGGGTAGGTGATTAGACAGGATATAGCGCAACTTCATATCACTGAGGACGTGATCTCAGATAGAAAGGAATGGAGGTCGCATATTAGGATAGAAGGCTAGTAGGTTAGTAGGGGTAGATGTTGTCTTGCCTGGATTAGTTGTGTCATTATATATTGTGTTTTTGTTGGTTGTCTCTTATTTTGGTACTTGTATTGTATTTATGAGTTTTCAATTGCTTTCCACTATAGTCGTTTTTGTATTTAGTATTTTCTGCTTTTGAGGCTGATATATTTGTGTTGAGGATCTTCCGGAAACAACCTCTCTATCTCTATGAGGTAGCAGCAAGGTCTGCGTACTTCTCACCCTCCCCAGACCCCACTTGTGAAATTTTACTGAATATGCTGTTGTTACTGTTTGACAATTAATAAAAAAGGAAAAAGTGTCCATCTTTTGTGTGCAAATTTTATTGACTTAATTATTCAAAATTCCTTTTAAAACTAAAGAAAAATATTCTACTTTGCTTCTATGTATCAAAAAGTAGGGCCAGTTAAGGTTTAAATATAATCATTTTATTCACTCTAAAGGAGGAGCCAGACAATCAAATATGTTAGTTTACAAGAATAAATTTTAATAAATATATTAATGTTGACACACTTGTTATCTTGTCAGAGTAAGATATAAGATTCATAATTAAGTTTGTATCATGTTTATTAGTTTATATTATAAAAATATACATTAATTACACAAATTATATTCCATCAACCAAGATCAGATAGCCAAAATCTTGAGATATTGCTCAGAGATATGAAAGATTGATACAATGATATTAAAGCTTTATAGAGTAAAAAGATATATAGTTGGTGAGAAGCAAAATGATGGGTTTGCTTTTTAGTACGTAGCTGAATGTTATCGATGATTAAGTTAAAGGTTAATATGTAATTGAGTGTTATTGTATTTTGTGTGAGAGGCCGAGACGAGCCTCCTTTTTCCTCACCAAAATAATGAGTTTGCTATTTAATACGTAGCTGAGTATTGTCAATGATTAAATTGAAGATTAATATGTAATTGAGTGTTATCGTATTTAGTGTGAAAGAGGCAGGGATGAGCCTCCTTTTCTATTCTTCTTTTTTAAGTGGTATTATTTAGTTTTCATGTACCTTTTTTTTTTCCCTCTTCAATAAGTATTACTATTTGTTGTTACACTTGTCCTGTATCTTGCTATTATGTTGTCTAATTTTTTTACAATCTTGCGTCATATACTTTTCTTTTGAATCGAGTGTCACGTCCTTAGTCTTTTAATAAGCATACATGTGGCACTTCACAACTTGCTCACACGTCATCACACGACAGTCTATCAGAAACAAACTTTTTATCCCACAAAAATAAAATAAAGATCTGTATATATTTAATTCTTTTCAGATCCCACTTTTGTTCTATCTGACATTCAAAATTTATTAGTACAACTATTTGAAATTGTCGCGAGTAAGGCCACGAAGGATCTACGTGCCAAGGTAAAATATTTTTTTATCAAGATATTATTCGTTTCTTGACTCAAATTCGTGACATTTAATTAAGAACAATAAAATCTTAATCATTACATTTTACATTATTTTTTTCCCTCTCAAACTTTAGTCAAATTTCATACCAAACCTTAAGTTGAAAGAAAGAGATATAAAGTGATATGTAAGATATGATAATTCAAAAGAATATTCATAATTCCATTGTAATTATAATTATAAAAGAGATTATTACAGTAATCAACAACTGCTAATTGCTCTGACATGATGAAGATATTAAATAATATCATTCTCACCAGCTTTATTTAATCTTTTTCTTTGTTTTTTTTAAAAAAATATTTTTTAAAGAAATAAATATTACTGATTTAGTAAATTGATCAATTTTTTTTTAATAAACTCTTAAGTACTTTTTAATTTGTGGACCCTAATCCAGAGTTAATCACGGAATGTCATGATTAAGAATTTTTAATTATTGTTTGTTGGAAAAAGTTTATTATTCTTCATTTATTTTTCCTATGATTTTTACAGGTTTGACATGATTAAAGTGATTTAATTTTTTTTTAAAAAAAATTGCAACTTTTTTCTCACCAAACTAGTTGATTTTATAGTAAAGGTAGATTCATGTCTTTTCACTAATGATTTATTTTTCATTTGTCAGTATTATTTAAATTGTAGTATTTTAGAATTAAAATATATTAATCAATTTGTTGCACTTTATATTACATAAAATACATATATGAAATTATCAATATTTGGGGGCAAATACTTTCAATATATTCTTTTAAATATATTTAATTGTAAAAACTTGAATATTTTTTCTTTTTGCAATTTGTGAAGTTCATCTATTATCTAATTATTTTTTCAACGATTCAACCTTTGTACTTTGAACTCACTCATTCTTCTTGAAATGAAGGTAGTGGGAATTGGGAAATATGAGATAGACGTAATATTATAGATTTTTCAATGAAATTTCAGATCAATCGTGCTCCATAATGAACGATATAGAATATCGAGAGAAAAATAACAAAAAAAAATTAATGTACATAAAGTCTCAATGAATTAGAAATTAAATTACAATGTTAAGGAACTATAGTTGAAAGGAAACTCAACGTTGAAACAATAGCTAATTGCTTGAACTAATTACAAAAATAATTTACAAGTGATCAACTTGAGTTCCAACACCCCATGTGGATTGTGGTGTATTAAGCTGTCAATTAATTTAATAATGGGAAATAATTAATGATAATCATCATGATTAGCCAAAGTAGTCATTGAATTAATAAATCAAGGAGAGAAATGAGCTCCGTCTTTTTTCCGCCCTTCTTGAATCAAGGAACAAGAACATATCCTATGATCCTATCAGTGATGTCTGAAGAGAGCAAAGTATCCGTAGACATTACATTTGCCTTTATGGGGTGCAACGAGGCTATTTCCGATAAATTCTCGGCTTAAACAATTCTATAGTTTTACCAAATGGTCTTTTGTTCATTCAGCCTTCATTGGTGTTGTGGACACATTGCCTACATTCAACAAAGGAAAAAATATTAGACTAGTTTTATATTGTTCAGACATTTCAAAAATACTGCCAGATATGTTTGGATACTCCAAAAATGCATGACATGATAGGACTAATTAGCAACATATTGTCAAGAGTGTATCACATCCTCAAAAAATACACAAAAACACAAGACTAATTAGCAACATGCTGTTGTGTGTGTTAGATCCTCCAAAAATGCATATCAACATATGACTAACTCGCAACGTGTTGTCGAGTGTGTGTCTGGTCCTCCAAAAATGCATAGTAATCTCCAACTTATACATTTTTGGAGGCCCAGATAAGTATTACTCCAAATGATGATTTGATAAAAATGGTAACTAACCAACTATAACAGATTAGCGTAAAGAAGTTTTGCGTTGTCTGTGTATATAAGTTAAATCCGTACGAGTATACTAACCGGGAAAGTTTTGTGCTTGAATTTGGCCAAACCCCATATGGACAAAACTATGAAGATCATCTTCAAAGAATGTTGAAACCTACAAAAATAAATCAAATCACCCTTATTTAATACTAAGATTGGGAAAAAAATAATATTTTTACAACATTATTGTTACAGTCTATGTTGCTCGAACTTTTCAAAAATGTCGGTAGATGCATGTCGGACGCTTCAAAAGTTGGCCGTTTTCAAAGAATCTGACACGAGTGCAACAATATTTTTCGAGAGTTTGAACAACATAGGTCACATTTCCAAGCAATTCTTGATTACCTGAGGTGTTTGTTCCACAAAACCATCCAAATGAGGATTAATTTTAAATGGAAATTCTGTTTCTGTAGGTAAGAAACTCTGTAAATTTGGCTCTTGTTGAGATTGGAATCCATATGGAAATACTTGTACTGAGGATTCTGATGAATTCATGTTATGATGCAACGATCCTCGAGATTGAAACACCTGATGTGCAGAAGAAATTTTACACTATCAGATCAACTACAAGATAATTATAACGATTATAAACAACAATAACAACAGCATACCCAGTGGACCTTACCACTATCTCATAGAGATAGAAATGCTGTTTCTGGAAAACCCTTGTCTAACAATAACAATCATAAGCAAGATTACAATTCGAAATATGAAGGCAAGTCATCAATCTATCACGAATTTGTATGACTTACGTTCTTGGATGCAAGAGATTCCGCGTTGAAGTCTGTTGTTGGATTCAGATTAGATAACTTCATGGAGAGGAACTACATAAAAACACACAAAAATAGAATTCAACTTTCATCATTTGAAAAGATTTACTATCAAAAAATCGCTAACTTCATACAAACATCCTGTTAGAATCTGGCTCGTTGGTAAGGTCTGTGTACATTTCACCCTCCCTAGAGCTCACTTCTGGGATTCCATTGGGTATATTGTTGTTGTTATTGGTAAAAATGTTACCAACGAGCCAATTTACAAATTCTTGAAAACTCTAAAAAACAAAACAAGTATAAGTAATTTACCTCAACTTGACATTGTAGGGATTGTACATAGTTAATAATCTCATCAAGCATCACAGCTTTTCCAGTCACCTAAATTTTTTTTTTTTTTACAAAATGAAATTTTCATATTAGAATTCTGTTTTTTTTTTTTCTTCTTAAAATTAATAAAACAAATAAAAGTTCTAAATTACTTTATTGCAGCCAGGTACAAGATCTTGTAAAAACTTCATTCTTTCACCAATTTTTTCTCTTCTCACCTATTCAATCAAAAGAATTAAGTCAAAAAAGCATTACATTTCCAAATAAATAAAAACAATAAAAATAAAAATAAAATGTAAGATAAGGAATTAACATTTTTTAAAATTTTTATTTTTATAAAATACCCTTTCTGCAAGACTATGTGCATCTGTGGCTTGACCCCTTCTAGCTCTAACATGAATATAATCCTTTGGTGGCTCTTGAGGCTTTTGATTTTCTTCATTTTTTTCTTTGTCATCATATTTGACTCTTTTAGAACTTGATTCATTGTTTTGTGTTGAAACCTGCATAGAATTATGTAACAAAGAACATGAACGGGGATTGGACTGATGATAAAATAAAATCTTGAGTCGCGGATAGTGATTCAATAATTCTTGATTTCAATTCTCCACCTTAACGATACAAAATAGGATTCAATCAAAATGACTTCAAATTAATATCTATGATAAGTGTTAATCAATAAACTCTGCTATCACGAGTTATGTTGTTCGAACTGTTCAAAGATGTCATTAGGTATATGTCAGATTCTTCAGAAGTAGTGCATTTTCTGAGTATCCAACACGTGCGCAACAACAGTTTTGAAAAGTTCATATAACACAGAACAACATATTCACTGAAATTCCACAAGTGGGGTCTGAGGAGGATAAAAGTATAACAAACCTTACCACTACCTCAGAGAGATAGAGATACTGTTTTCGAAAGATCACAAGTTAAAATTTACTAAATCAAAATCAAGAATTGAAAAAGGAGAGTTTATTACATTATCATTCTTGGAAGTGATTTCTTTAGCTTTCCTCTTTGAAATTGATTTCCCCTTGTTGGAATTAATAACATTTTGACATTTAATTCCAATTTCTTCAATTGGAATTTGTTCAGACACTGAAGAATTCTCTCTTGAATCACCAAATTCACATTCTTTAGTAGACATGTTACTTGAAATTCTTGAAAGTTTACAACTTTCCAAATTTTGGACAAATTCTATTTCATTGTTACTACCAAAACAAGAAAAATTTCCAAGATTAGTAGAAAAATGTGGCAAATTATTACTATTAATTGGAAAATTTCCCTTGATTTGATGATCAAGATTGGAAAGATTGAGTCTTGGTGGAGAATTCAATGGAGTAGTATAAGAAGAGGTGTTATTACTATCAACAAATGAATTTGGTGAAATTTCACCAAAATTGTCATTATTACTAGACACAAAAATATTGGATTCAAATGGATTATTTTGATGATCCATTGAAGAATTTTCCCAATTGGGATTATAAAAACTACTAGTACAATTCAAGTGACTCATTGTGTTGACATTGTTCAAGAACATATTGTTTTTGTCCATTTAGTACATGTGAAAATGACTAGAAAATCAAGAAAATAAAATCCCACAATTTATAATTGAAAAGAAGTGAAGACTATAAGAAGAATTTTGTCAAAACAAAGAAAAAAGAGGTGATTGTGACTTTTGGTATTTGAATGAAATTTAAATGAGAAGGAATTGAAGGAAAGGAAAGTAGAGAGAAAAATGTAGGGAAGTGGAAAAGGGAAAAGAGGGGAAGATAAAGAAAGGGAAATGTTTGTATGACCTTTTCAAAATTAAAATAAAAAATATTCTTTTTTGAAGATGAGCTAGTTTGCACGTATTTTGATTAATCAATTAGGGACATGTCTTAATTCCTGATCAGACCATGATTTAGAGGTTTGTTAGACATAACATATGATTTTTATGTCGTATATACTTCTTAACACTCGTATGCTTTCATTTATGATTATGTCTCAGCTTTTGCTTTTACATCTGTTCGATACATCGAATAACACAAGTATGAATTAGAGGTTTGTTGGACCTGATATATAACTTCTATGCTTCCGTTTATGATGAAGCTTATGCATCTGTTTGATACATCGCGCAACACAAGTATGATTAAAGGTTTGTTGGACGACATGATATATAATTCCTATGTCATATGTACTTCTTGACACTTCTATGCTTTTGTGTATGATTATGTCTCAACTTCTGCTTATGCATCTATTTGATACATCGCACAATACAAATATGATTTAAAGGTATGTTGGATATCACCTAGTAATAATATTATTATTAAATATAATATTTTAAAAAATCTTTTTGGGTATGGAGTTGCTAGGAAATAGGATTTGTGCCTTGTGGTTGTTAGATATAATGGCAAAAAAAACCCTGTTATACTCTGGCATTTTTGTCCCATTAATCATTAATGGCCAGTTAAAAAGGTTAAAGAAAAAAACTATTTTTCCCTAGTTAATTCTCTTAAAAAAAGACATTTAGTTAATTAATTAAAGAAAGGGGGTGTCAGAGGTTTTGGTTTCATTATTATTAAATAATCAAGTCTAACATGGAGAAAAGTGGAGATCACAAATAAATAAGAGATATTTTTATTAATTTTTCAAAAAAAAAAATTGTTTGTTCTTAGTATGCTATATGATCTTTTCTTTCTTCTTTTTTTAAAACTTTTTTTTTTATTAATACTTATGTTAAACAATAATTTTGAGAAATTATAAGCTAAAAGTCCTTAGAGATTAAAAATAATACCTTTTTCTCACCATTGATTTATTATTTGATATATATATATATATATATATATATATATATATATATTGTTAGAAGAAAAATCATCGAAAAACACTGATATGAAGATTGAGGATTAAAATAGAAGATAAATAATCGATGTTGTCTATTTTTTTAATCGATATTGTTATTGTTATGCTTCTACTGTTTTATTCATTTTTCGATTTTAGTCTTACATGTTGTCTTCTTAACTTCAGTATTAATATATTATTTGTTGTTATTACTGTTTTTTTTTATTGCTTTTGCTTTTCAATATAACTTCTTCAATACTGTAGTTAATAAGTATATTTTATTTGAGATGAGAGTCAATCGAAAATACCTTCGCGATCTATCTTTTCAAAATAAGAGTAACATTGTGCATATATTTTTTTAAAAAAATTTACTTATAAAATTATACTCAATATATTATTATTATCGTTGAGTTTTGCGATCACTCTACACTTAATGAAGTTATACTGTCAGAGAGTTGTTGATAATTATTGTGTTCAAATTTGGTTTGCCAAGTAAAATAGTTGTGAATAATTTAATAAAATAATGTTTTAGTTTGAAAAATTAGCAGTGTTTAGTTGAAAAGAAAATAAATTACCAGACAAGAAAGTAGAATTATTATTTTTTTAATGTAAATAGAAGCAATAACAGAGTTGTTATGTCTCCCTTTTTTATGGTTAATTATTTCTCTATTTTTTAAGAGGAAAAATTGAGTTTGAAATTGTACAGAGTGATGGCCACATGCCTCAAGTATTAATTTTTTCATATATGTTTTTCTTTATTTAAAAGTTTAAATAACTATTTTTATTTATTTAATTATATCTTTAACCCCGAGAAATCGGCTATTATAAGTTGTATTCCTCATTGATTTTTTTATTTTTTTAAAAAATAAATTACTATAATAGAAAAGACATCAATTTAGAAAAGTATTACAAAATACAATCAAGATTAATTTTTGAAAATAATTCAATAAAGTTTCTTTTTCAATTAAAGTCCGGAAGGAATCATTTTTTTAATAATTCAGTTTAGATTTGTTTATTTGATTTAATTAATTCAAATTCAGACAGGAGTGTCAGATATTATTATATTTTTAATTGCAATAATTTTATTTTATAACATCTCATTTTAGTACTCAATTATTGCCACACTTTCTTTAGTTTTAATAATAATAGGGAAATAAACAAATGACTTATTACCTTAAAGTCAAAATAGTAGAATAAAAAACCAGAAAATTAGTTACTTCTGACTCATTAAAGTTGGCAAAAAAGATTACTTTTGGTCTACAAATTGGATAATTTTAGGTATAGTTAACTTTTATTTAATTTTATCGACGAAATACAATGATTGTATGTCCATGTCATAAAACTATGAGTGACGGAGCCACCTTGTAATTAGGGAGTTAATCCTCTTTGGTAAAAAAATATACTATTTGTATATTTTTATATACATATAATAGATGTCGAATCCCAATCGGTTAGTTCGTGTTTCTACTTTTTATAATTTTGAACTCCTTTAAAGAAAATCCTGACTCCGCCACTATATCAAAGAATGATAGAGATGGAAGATCGAATGGCTCTGTCACCGAAAGGAATAAGGAGATTAAACTCTCGAATGAGACAAAGTAACCACCGACACCCTTGACCTATTTCGAGTGAGACTAAGCTCCTGCCATGCACAAGGTGCGAGGAATGATTGAATCACAAGAATTTATTATACACAGTCCAACCTTGCATTTCTGCAAGAATCTGTTTGTACATCACGAATTCATGCATGACCTTTTTGTCACATGACGATAACTTTACCAATTATGTCAAAGTTCTCCTTCCATGGAATAACATTTGGTAATTGGATTAATAATTTGAGAGGTACATTTCTAGTTAAACTATGAAAATTTCTAGTTTACAAATGAAATTCAACAACTAATGGACAATTTTACAGAATTTATTTAAGCTAATCAAAGAAATGCATACTGATCTTCTAAACTGCTCTTGATCATACAGCTCTAATCTTCATAATCTGTTCAGAAAAAAAAGTTTAAGTTAGATGGTGATCGTTTTACGCCTCAACTAGCAGTTGTTTCTGTTTCATACCTGAACTATCACCTGTTGTTCCATTTTTCTACTTGAACTATCACTGCACTAAAATACGCCTTGTTGAGTAGATGTGTTCGTTCAGGTAGGAAAAAAGAACAATTTCTGAGGTGCAAGTAAAAACTGTGTAGTCATGGTTGTAGCAACGTTGTCACTATGAATATTCAATATTTCACCTCCGCGTGGGAATGTTCAAACGAGCAAAAAATGAAGCGGAAAGAGTTTGCAGATGGGATCAGATATAACAGGATGATCAAGCAAAAATACAGAACAAACATGTAACCAACACAAGCTCTGATCTCCAACGCGATATATATATATATGTGATGAACTAGTTGCTTGTGACTGTCGATGCAGGGAGAAGGACTGGCATTTTCTTTCGTGGAAATATAGAGATTAGTAAAAGTTGATAAGATTATTTGTCAATATAGCTTGTACACTTGATTAATTGAAGTAAAAGAGTATGAATATTGTGTATCATGCAGTAAGTCATGAACACACATGCTTTGATCTTACCTCGAGAAACAGAAGGAATGAATCAGAGAGTTTTGGGATGTACCTCGATATGAATTGTTATTCTCTCTGGTGGATAAAGATCTCAAACTTGGAATTCTGTTAATCTTCAACTTGTGTTTCTCTGATATCCCTGGCTGATTCCTCGTTGCAATTTCGTACCTTAATGGACTTGAGAGAAGATATTTCTCCGAAACAAGAAGGGATCAATTCACAATCACTCAAAACCAAGTGTTCAAGGTTAGGAAAGTCATCCTCCGCGACAATCCATTCTTCAAAGTGAGCTTGTCCAGCATGCAATTTCAAGACTCATATCTTCCTTCGCTCTCTCCTTGCAGAAATCATTCAATAGGTCATGAATGTGGCATGCTTTGATCGTACCTCGAGAACTCCTCTTACTTCCCATAACTAGATTTCTTCCCATAAGATTTTCCAAATAGCCTTCTGCTATATCCTCCAAGCTCTTGCCTTCACACTATCCTCTAGAAGTGCTCCAAATTAGAGAAAGCAAGGCCTCAAACGATACGGTAAAATCTGATAACTTTGTTCTATAACGGCCCTCGAGTCTTTGTGAATGTTGGGACCTAAATTGTGGGCCAATTTTCCCCAAGATTCTACTTTCTTCTCCATCTCAGCCAGAATACCAGCCATGGAAGCAACTGAAAGAGGCAGTTAACCTGTCATAGTAGAGTCTCTTTTTCGCTTATCCAAGCATCAACTATGTATTCTACCTCCATCAATTGTGTAGCACAATGTTGAATTTCGTTAAGGTCATTGTGAGAGCCTGTAGAAAAGGCTGCAAGCTCTCAAATTCCTTCTGGACTAATTGTAGTTTGTCCATGACAGAATCTAGTGATTGTGAACCAAGGGTTTGGAAGTCCTTCAAAAGGTAATCAACATTGCCTAGTCCATGAATCCTTGGCAAATTAGATTGAAACGCCTTCCGAATGGATTTTGAATGTTTCCTGACAAATCAACAACTTGTGTGACGTTCACTCCTCCTGGTGCCATGTCTTCCTTCTCCAGAAGTCCAATATGAGTGAAGAAATTAACATGATGTTGATTCTGAGGCTCTATGGACCTCTCCGAAACAAAGTAGACAAAATAGTGCAGCAATTTTAATTCTTTTAGATGTTCGACTACTGTTTTGTGAACATAAAGAGGCGAATATGGATCAAGAATCAACCATCAAATTCACAACTTGAAGAGGATAACTACCAGAAACTAAGTTGCTTGGAACTGAGGTGGTGGTGTCCGATATGGGTGCGGTCGGATCCTTCATGATCTAATTGTTATGATTCAAAGATATGGATCCATGTATAGATACAGCCATACCGGTACGGGGATTTGCCTAAAAATAATCAAAATATCTAAAAATAGAGTGATAAAACTTAAATTATGAGATATTATGTAGAGAACTTAAAGAAAATACTGGAAGGAGATTAAAGAAAAAGACATGACATAAAAATTTATATGTAAAAGGTATTCCATTTTTTTTGGTTCCACCTTAGCTTTTGTACTGATTACAGAAATTGTTAAAACCGTCCTAATATTTTCCATTAATTTTGGTGAAAGTACCCAAAATTGATTGACCAAATCGGACACGAATCCTACACCCACACCCACACCCATGTCATGTTGACACGGGTGTAGCACCAAAGATGAAGAGTCCGAGCAACTTAGACCAAACAAATACATTTATCAAACACTTTTTATTTCTTCTTCTTCCTCTTTGATTTCACAAAACATGAAACTAGAGAGCACATTAAGGGTTGTTAATAAACAAAAGAAGAGCAACAACATTCAGAAAAACAACAGTTATTCTAGCTAAATTAATCAAACGATACTTGCTCTGTCTCATTTTATGTATTTAGTCCATCCAAAAGAATCACCATACTATAACTAAAAACAATTTAACTTAAAAATTCCTCTTTTACCACAATGTCTAAGAATTGTTTAAGACTACACATTTCAAAAATTTTCTTTGCTTTCCTCTTAAATACCGTGTCAAATCGTATAAAATGAAAAGGAGAGATTAGTTGTGCAAGTATAAGGTGAACAAAACACAGCATCCCTTGCACAGAGGTATAGAGGGGTGGAGGAATGGCGTTCGTCGGAAATTACCTGTTCCTACCAGTTCACCAGCGATTTGCCACCGATAGGAGAATTGGTAAAGTTCTGAAACTAATAGTAGGTTGGTGTAGTAGATCCTTTGTTTATTCATATAAAGTTTTGAATATTAATATTATATTGATTTAACCTATGTTTGTAAATCACATCAACAACATTTTTAAAGATAAAATCTTGACTTAGTCATCTCCATTCATGGAGACAAGAAGAAAAAGAAAGTATTATCCAACCACCTTGATCTGTCTTTTTTCTCTGTCTCTTCTTGTTGTGTCTTCACTTGTCTATCTATCTACACTTCACTATACCAAAAAGCAACCAAACCCCTTTTGGTTTTTCTCATCAAAGTTCCAATCTTTAGAACCTTGTCAGCAAAAATACCATCTTTAAACTCTCACTTCCCATGAACCCTTCAAGGTATATTCTTTTCTCTTTGTGAATACTTATTTCTTCCATGTAGAAAAGTTAAATAAATGGCTTCTTGAAAATTCCATTTTTTTTAGTTGAGCTGTAATATGGTTATAAGGATTTTGGCACATCTGAGGTGAATGATTTTGGCAGTTTTGGGGTTATCCTTCATTAGGATAAAACAAACATTGATTGTGTTGATTATGAAGTTTATCGAGTAATCGTGTAGTTTTGAGTTGTTTCACAGATATATTGTTTAGGAGATTTGTTTTTATCTGTTGAGAAGTAGAAAAGTTTGAAACATGCAGAGACTACCTGAAGAAGATTTTTCACTGAAGGGGACCAAACCCCACCTTGATACTGATGATATGCTTACAAGCACCCCAAGTTGCTCGGACTCTCCAAAATTGTTGCCACACCCGGTCACTAGTTTTGAAGGATCCAACGAGCAAATGCGTTATCTTTATGTCCGGGTGGTTAAAGCAAAAGATTTACCTGGGAAGGATGTTACGGGTAGTCTTGATCCTTATGTTGAGGTTAGGCTGGGAAACTGTAGCGGTACAACTCGTCAATTTGAGAAGGAATTGAATCCTGAATGGAATGAGGTGTTTGCTTTGTCAGAGGATAGGATTCGGACTTCAGTGCTTGAGGTGCACGTGAGAGATAAGGATGATTTTGTTGGTCGCGTTATGTTTGATTTAAATGAGATCCCTACAAGTTCCCCCCCTGATAGTCCTCTTGCTTCGCAGTGGTACACGTTGGAGGAAAAAAATGGTAGCAAATCTGAAGGAGAGTTAATGTTGTCTGTTTGGATGGGTACTCAAGCTGATGAAGCCTTTTCAGAATCTTGGGATTTGGATTCAGCCAGTGTTAGTCTTGCTGATGCTACTCAAGCTGATGAAGCCTTTTCAGAATCTTGGCATTTGGATTCGGCCAGTGTTAGTCTTGCTGATGATCTTTGGAATGAGAGCTCTATGGTTTACTTTACACCAAAGATGTGGTACCTTAGAGTTAATGTGATCGAGGCTCAGGACTTAATTCCCGGTGACAGCATTAGGTCTCCAGAAGTTTATGTGAAGGCCTTCCTCGGAAATCAGGAATTGACAACCAAAGTTTCCATGAGAAAGACTATTAATCCCATATGGAATGAGGAGTTGATTTTTATAGCAGCAGAACCATTACTGGAGCCTTTGATTTTGAGTGTCGAAGATAGAACTGCACCAAACAACGATGTACTACTTGGAAAATGTCATATTCCTTTGCAGTACATTGACAGGAGGTTGGACAACAGACCTATTTGCAGTAAGTGGTATAATCTTGAAAAGCATACTACTGTGGATGGAGAAAAGGAGAAGGAAATCAACTTTTCGAGCAGGATTCACATGAGACTATGCTTTGAAGGGGGTTACCATGTTCTCGATGCACCAACAGACTACATTAGTGATTTTAGACCAGCTGCAGAACAGTTGCGGAAATCCAGCATTGGTTTCGTAGAATTGGGTATTCTGAATGCTCAGGGACTTCCGCCGATGAAATCAAAGGATGGGATAGGATCGACAGATGCCTATTGTGTTGCCACATATGGGCAGAAGTGGGTTCGAACAAGGACAATTATAGATACCTTTGCTCCTCAGTGGAACGAGCAGTACACTTGGGAAGTATTTGATCTCTGCACTGTGATAACTATTGGTGTTTTTGATAGTTGTCATCCGCAAGGAGCAAATAAATCTGGTGGGGTTAGGGACTCGTGTATGGGGAAAGTCAGGATCCGTCTTTCACCTCTTGAGACAGGTCGTGTATACACATATTCTTATCCGCTGCTTGTTTTGTATCCTACTGGTCTAAAGGAGATGGGTGAAGTTCGCTTGGCAGTAAGAATTACTTGCTTATCATTTGTGAATATGATCAATATGTACTCTCAGACGCTGTTACCCAAAATGCACTATATTCGTCCTTTACATGTTACTCAGCTGGACAGGTTGAGGTATGAAGCCACCCAGATTGTGTTGATGAAGCTGAGCTGTGCTGCGCCACCTTTGAGGAGAGAGATAGTGGAGTATATGTTAGATGTCGATTCTCACATATGGAGTATGAGGAAAATCAAAGTCAACATATTTAGAATGAAGGATGTTTTAGGTGGATTAATTGCTATGGGGAAATGGTTTGATCAAATTTTCAATTGGACAAATCCTATTGCGACTGTCGTGATCCATATCTTGTTCTTGATACTAGTTCTATATCCAAAGCTTATTCTGCCTACCATTTTCCTCTCTCTCTCCTTAATCGTAGTTTGGCGCTACAGATATAGGCCTATGCATCCTCCCTTCATGGATACTCGTCTCTCTTGTGCTGAAAATGTTCATCCTGATGAACTGGACGAGGAGTTTGATACTTTCCCTACTTCACGTCAAATTGACACTGTTCGGATAAGGTATGACCGTTTGAAAAGTATTGCTGTAAGAGTTGAGACTCTGTTAGGTGACTTGGCTATTCAAGGGGAGAGGCTGCAGTCTTTGGTGAACTGGAGTGACCCTAGAGCGACTGTGGTGTTTGCTATTTTCTGCTTGATTGCTGCCATTGCTCTCTGTGTCACACCTTTTCGAGTTGTGGCTCTCGTGACTGGATTTTACGTGTTAAGACCTCCATGGTTCCGTCACAAGCTACCATCTGTTCTGCTGAATTTCTTCAGAAGGCTGCCTACCAAAACAGACTATATGCTATGACCGGTACCGCTAATCGTTTGGTAGCTGGTTAGAGTTATCCATGTATTAGTAATGGAGGTATTAGTTATGACCGAATTATTATTTTATGAATGTGTCCTTCTCCTCCTCGTCTTCATATAACGAGTAAATGAGAAATCCAACATCAAGAATGGCAGTGTAGATATCTTGAAGAAGTTCAAAAATCTTGTTTTAGCACAATGATGATATTAGTTCCTCATATAGCTTTCTTACTTCATTACTAATACATTGTTGTCTAGTTTTCCGTGTGTATTAACCTACGGATTCTTTTTAATACCAAGACTCTGGGCAAATTTTTTTGGGAAAACTTTATGGAACCATATGTAATGATGCTGCGAATAAGTCCAATAGGCTTGTGGGGAATTTTACGTATTTTTAAAAGCATTTTAGGTGTCACATAATAAGAATTAGACAATTTTCTCAGTTTTTCGTGTGTTAACACCCATGGATTTTTTAGGTGGGAGAACTTTACATATTCGTCCGTAACGACACCTCGAATAATTCCAATATGACCGTGGTGAATTTTATGGCGTTTAGGAGCAATTTTTAGGGGCCACACAGCAAGAATCAAGCGATTTATTTAGTTTTTTTTATGCGCTAGCCTACAGATATTTTAGGCCCGAGGCTCCAGGCCAGTTTTTTCAAGAAAACTTTACGGAATTGTCCTTAGTGACGCGACCAATAATTGCAATATGCCCGCGATGAATTTTACGATATTTAGGAGCATTTTAGGGGCCACGCAACAGAAATTAAGCGATTTTTTCAAATTTTCGTTTGTGTAAGCCCATGAATTTTTAGGTGCCGGAGCCTCGGGCCAGTTTTTCCAGAACAAATTTACGGAACCATTTGTAAGACGCTGCTAATTGTTCTAGTCGGCCTAGACTTCTTTTTACAGCATTTAGGAGCATTTGACGGGCCACACGAATTAGGAAATTTTTTCAGTTTTTTGTGAGTGTTAGTCCATAGAATTTTTAGGCGCCAAGGTTGCGGGCTGATTTTTCTGCAAACAATTTACAAAACTACCGCTAACGATGTCAATAATAATTTCAGTAGGCCTAACCTGCTTTTTACGATGTATAGGAGCATTTTAGGGGCCATGCAATAAGAATTAGATGATTTTTACAGTTTTACGTGCGAGTTATCCAATGGATTTCTTAGGTGCCTAGGCTCCGGACCAATTTTTTGTGCAAACTTAATGGAACAAATTGTAACGATGCTGCTAATAATTTCAATCGGTCCGACATGCTTTTTACAACTTTTAGAAGCATTTATGGAGTCGCTCAACATAAATTAACCAATTTTCTCAATTTTTCGTGTCTATTAGCCCATGAATTTTTCAGATGCCGAGACTTTCATTTTTTTCGTGAAAACTTTTCGAAACCATCCTTTATAACGCTGCTAATAATTTCAATAGGTCCAACTTGCTTTTTACGATACGTTTATTTTCTTTTTTGATTGGTTCGATATATTATCTTCTTTTTTTCAAGATTATCTAGTGACATTGTAAATTAACAAACAAACAAAAAAATATCACACTTATTTTGTCTTGTTTCCACAGTTATATCAGAGAACGCGGCATCTCGTAAGTGTGTCCACCATCCCCACCATTTCATTACGTGTCTATTCAGCGGTGGAGTCAGAATATTTATTAAGGGGGGTTCAAATTTGAGAAGTAGATAAATGAATTAGTTGAACAGAGTGCAACATATCCGTATAAAAATGGTATAACTTTTCATCGAAAGGAATTCAGATGAACCCTCTGACGAAGGAATGGTTCCACCCTTGATAACAATGATTAAGTTAATGCAACAAATGATGATATATACCTCTTTAAAAAAAGGTTAAATATAAATTTTAGATCCTTTATTAATTTATTTTATCAATAGACCTTGATCATGATTTGCTATTATAATCCATATTATCTAAGTGATTTGCAGATTTTATATAATTCTTCAATGAAATATACGTAGATCTTATTCATATGATAGAGAAATTATTTTTCAAAAGTTAAATATAGATTTTATATCCTGTATCAATTTCTTTTTTCAATCGAGCTTGATAATTATGATTTGCTACTATTACAATCTATATTATCTAGATGATTTGCAGATTCTATATAGTTCTTCAAGTGAAATATACATAGATCTTATTCATATAAAATAAAGAAATTATTTTTCATAAATCTCTTATAAACATACAAATATTATAATATACTTAAAATTATAAGTTTCATTAAAAGACTTAGAGATACAAATATTATTGATTTATATCCATACATATAAACAACAACTACAATAACATACCCTGTGGAATCCAACAAGTGGGACATGATGGAATAAAATATATGCAAATCTTACCACTACATTATAGAGATAGAAAGATTGTTTTTGAAAAATAGGTCTTTATAACCATACATATATTACTATATATTTAAGTTTATATTAATATTTTTTTTATTTTTAAATTTCGTGTCTAGAAGTCTCTCTACATCTATTGTAAATCCTTATATAAGTCCTTCCACTCTTCATTTCATCTCCCCAAAACAATTCCATCAAATTTCAATCTCCAAAAAAATGACAAAATCCAGAAAAATAATTTCCATTTTCATCACCTTCTTCATAATAACATCATTTTCTTCAACCCCATCAAAAATTCTTGGAAGAAGAGTTGGTGGAAGAACTCCAATCAATGATGTGAAAACAAACAGAAAAATTCAAGAATTGGGAAAGTATTGTGTGGAAGAGTACAACCATAGCTTAAGAAAGTACAACCAGACAATGCAGGATAACAATATTGAGTTCTTGGATTTTGTTGAGGTTGTTGAGGCAGAAACACAAGTTGTTTCTGGGATCAAATATTACCTTAAAATCTCAGCATTTACCTTGGGAATTGTGAAAATATTTGATGCTCAATTAGTGGTAAAACCTTGGGAGAAAAAAAAGGAATTAGTTCACTTTTCACCTTTTCATCTTGCTAATGATAGTTAGTTAGGATGAGAATACATGCTATGAAAGATAGGATCGAGTTTGATATATCAATCGTTTATTTAATATCTTCATACGAGTTCATAATGATTATAGGAGATGAAATCCTATTGAGTCGGAAGGAATGAATAATGAGTTTAGTAATTAATAATGTTTTTGTAAACTTACTATGGTCTTTATTAATCTAATTACAACTTGTTATGTTTGTTTTTCTTTAATTTGTATAACCTTTTGTTTGCCTAAAAATCAATAAAATCAGTATAGTGGTGAGTGGTAAGTATTTATTTATTTTTTGTTAGAGTTAAAGTTTTATGGTGAATTTTGAATATGAAATTGTCTTTTTTAAAAAAGTGATATATCGTTATGAAACTTTTTTTACATGAATTTGAATTTAGTCAATTCTCTAAATATCGAATATTGAATATAGTTTTTATTTTTTTTAAAATTCAATCGACATGTGGCTGAGAGCCTCACAGTCTAGGCACAAGGACTCATTTATCAAGGGCGTGCTTTATCGCCACTAAGTTAATAACCCATCGTGCGAGCCTCCCACGGGAGGTTCGCTATGTCAAAAGTGAGAGAAATTTCATCCCTCTCTTTTCTTTTTTCGCCCCCATATTGTCACCCGGGGGAATATAGGGACGTAAAAAAGGGGTTTCGATTCTTAAATATCGAAGACTGAATATAATTTTTTTTTTAATTCGATCGAGTGCAATATAATATATCACTAGTTCCTTTTTATATATGTGATTTCAAAGAAAATACTTGACTCATTCGAAAGATCAATATAACACTCATAATATAACAACACATTTAATTTTTATGATCGTACTATCACATATTTATTCATAACCATAGATAGTCACTTGTATTCATCTTACAAGTAACACAAAGCGTCAAAAGGGTAAATAAGAACATTTCTATCATAAAAGATTGAAATTCATCTCTTGAACGTTTTATTCTGTCTTAACTTATGAAAGACAAGTTGATACAACAGACATCACGATCAATTTGGAGCGAGACAAACCTTCCTCGTAAACTTAGTTCGTCGACATTTTGTACACATTGTTGATTGCTTGCAATCTTCATCAATACGACAAGAACTGCTACAACGTTGTAATAACGTAAGTTCATGTAGGAGTACGATGTGCTTAGTCACTTGTACTTCTAACGGTAAGTCTCGTACAGCCATCACTTTAATATTAGACGATGGTCGAAATGAATCAACTGCATGTAACATAATATAAGATCGATCAAATCATTATAAATATAAATAAAGATATATATATATATATGAAGCCTGTTACGTTTGGATCAACTTGTTAAAAGTAGATAATCATCGCAAACTAAATGGTTATTTTAAAGTTGAAGAGTTAAAATACATCTAAATTATTCAATTTTATTGAATTTCATACCTGAATTATTAGGAGTGTGAGTTTCTTACCTTAACTATCGTTCAAAAAGTACATTTTCAAAAAATAAATTTTAAAAATTTGATCAAACAAAATACGAAAGATATTGAAAATACTTACCAGCCAATGTCACAAGGAGAACACACACAAAAAAGAGAATTTGTTAGCCATGTTTATAGAGTTTGAAGAACTAAATTTGTGAGTTCATTTTCTTGTTTGATGAAAGGTTACATATATATAGCTTTTAGAAAATTGTTTAAATATAAAAATCTATTCTTTAAATTTTTATTATTCATTGCTAGTGTCCCATGAACATTCTCTCTCTGGCTGCTATTATATAAAGCATCCAAAAGATGACACATTATCATTATTATTATTAAATTTAAAAGATAAGAATTTATGTTTGTTGCAAAATTATAGCACATTGCTATTTTTATCAAGTACTAATAATAGGGTTAGAATAGGTACTTCTTTATCGGCATGTCTGGTGAGAATATTTTTTAAATTTCAATATTTATGCTTTAGAGGCGTTTTACAAATATTTTAGCCAAATTTTAATGTTTTCGTCAAAAAGGTTTAACCCATTAAGTTAAAGTTTATATTCATCTATTTTAGAAAAAAATTACCATAATGTGAGACAATGATGACAATTAAACATGAGAGTTGTGCTTGTTATGGGACTTTATCAAGAACCTTACGATAGGCATGCACTACTTGTGTCCGTGTTCCAAAGGCATCCTTTCTTTTAAGAGGATTCACGGCAGTTGCGGAGTCAGGATTATCACTAAGGGGGTTCAAAATCTGAAAAAGTACGTACTCACACAAACTAGTTAATGGAGGTTCGACATCTACTCTATATATATAAAATTATTTTAATCATGTACAAATAGTATAATTTGTCGTCAAAGTGGATTCAGATGAACCCCCTACCAAAAGAGTAGCTCCGCCCCTGATTCACGGCATGTTAAGTGTTGATAAGGTTATTTGCTTTGCGTCGAATTAACCATATGCTCCATTATTTGTGCGGATCTCCATCAATTTTTTTTCAAATTTTATTCTTGTGAATGTGCTTGCTCTGTTCGCATACCTAAATATACACACATACATACATACATACACGCACGCGCACACACACACACACACATATATGTAGGGTTATCGAATAAATGATTGGGGAACGGTTAAAATTTTGCAATTAATGGCTTACTGGTGTGGGAGTGTATTTTTCGATTTCCTTATCAGGTAAATTGTTAACCTGTTAAAAATTATTATGCTTACATGTTTATTTTAAGTATATTAGCCTCATCTAATATTTTACCATAATATATAAGGATAATTAATATATATATATATATAATTTTTTTTTGTGAATCCTAACTCCTAAATGAAAAACTTATCTATTTTTCTATAATTATATATATTTTGCCTTATTAATTTTATACAAGGCAAGAGTTAAAGTGTTTTATTACTATTATTTTTTCTTTCACTAATTACTGGCTCACTGCATTTGAAATAATGAAAAAGAAGTTATCTTTTTTGTAAGATGTGACTATGTGTTCGTCGAAAATAAGTACCATATAAATTAGAGGTTAATCGATACACCACTCAATAATCATTCGATAATTACTAATTCATTATCGAACCAATCAATAGTGTATAGATTGACTAGCGAATTAATAAATTTAAAAATTGATATCTAACACGCTAATATTAAGTGAAACTAGTTATCCGTCCGATCCATCCAATAAGCAACCCTAATAGTAGTGAATTTGACACAGATAACACTAATATTTTATGCAAATAATAACACCTTAGATTATTACAAGCTTAGGAGTTTTAATATCCATTATTAGACCATTACATATATTTATTCATAACAAAACAAAACAAAAGAAACTTCAATTTTATCATAGGAAATTCAAATTAAATTCTTCGATAACATCTTCTTGTAATATCATAATGATTATGAGCTGTTCTACATTGTCTACATTCTGAACCTTTGTAATTGCAATCTGCATTTGATGAACAAAGATTGTAACATCCTTTTTTATTGGCAAGATTTGGTTGTACAATCTCCTCTATTGCTTGTACTTCTAAAGGTACGTCTCGTAAAGCCATCACTTGTATGTTCGAGGGCCAAAATGAATCAACTGCATAACGTAGCATAAAATAACATGAGATCAGTCAAAGTTGAAATACGTAATATGAGTAATAAAGAAAATTTAACCTAAATAGCATTTGTATAATTGACTATATTAAAAATAATTGGTAAATGTGTAATATATATCATTTATAATCGGGCATCGTTAGTATATAATCTAGGAATGTATTAGTTAGTTATGAAAAATAAACAATGGGCCACTGTAATCGTCATTGTATCTAGTATTTTCTGCCATTGGGGCTGATATATGTATATTTAAATTGAGAGTATTCCAAAAGCAACCATCTATCTACCTGTATAAGATAGTGGTAAAATTTGCGTACGTTTTATTCTCCCCAGACTCCACTTGTAGATTTCACTAGATATGTTATTATTGTGGAGGGTAGAATATACACACGCACCTTATCACTACCTTACAGAGATAAAAAAACTATTTTTTGAGAATTAACCATCGTCTCAAAATCCCATTAAATAGAATAAACTAAATATTAAAAATAATTACCAGCCAATGTCACAAAAAGAACACAAAAAAAGAAAGAAAACTTGTTAGTCATGTTTATAGAGTAGAAAGAGCTAAATTGTGTTGAGTTCATTTTCTTGTTTGATGAAAGGTTACATATATAGTTTTTATTTTTCTTTAAATCTTTATTATTTATTTCTAGTGTCCCATGTGCATTCTCTCTCTGGCTGCTATTATATAAAGCATCCAAAGCCAAAAGAAGATAAGAATAAATATTAATGTTTGTTACAAATAATTTTAAAATTATTGCATAATATTTTATTATTTATAGAACACACTTGTTACTCAAGTGGAGGAATATTGCCTATCTAATAAGAATGATGATAAAAGTGATACATATTTCTTTGTTCTTAACTAAAATTTTTGAATTTGAATCATGTCAAGTAGATAGTCATTTAGCAACAAGGATTATGTGATGGTTTGATGGAGCGGTTACCCCTTTATTTAGGAACGATTTCTTAATATGAACTTCTTGATGTGAATTCAGATTAGTCAGATTCTAATATGAGTACCAAATTTCAAATAAAAAGACAAATAAAAAATAAAAATTAGACCATCGTTTATATAAAAAGTGTTTTATTTTAATAATATAAATCTAAATTTTCAAATTTCAATATGAAAATTGAAAATCAAATTGTCAAACATAAATTAATTTTTTTAATGCCAAATAGACCTAAATAAGGGATAATGAAAATTACTAATTACTTACCAACAAGTGAAACAAGGAGAACACAAAAGAAGAAAGAAAGCTTGTGAGATAGGAACATCTCAGCCATGTTAATTAACAGAATTTAAAATTGTATTGAGTTTATTTTCTTCCTTGATGGAAAATCACACACATACATATAGGGCTATAAAATTGTTTTAAATATAAAAAATATATTTTTCAAAAAGTATATTTTATTATCCACTAGTGCTAGTTCTATCCCATGTGCAATATTCTCTCTCTTGGCTGCTAATATAAAAAGCAACCAAGGATGAATCACATTTGTTATAATTTTTATTACAAGATATATATATACACATGCAAAATTTTTTTTTTGTCATATTCTTTTTATTCTATTTTTTTTTTAAAAAATATTCATTAATTCTATTTTTTTTCCTTAATGTGACATGAGTTAAAGGTATATACATATGAGTATCTCTAAATAGTATGACCATGAGCAATAATAAAATATATCTTATTACTTTAACCATCACTTCAATATTTGAAAATCAAAATATTGTATGAACTAAAAGAGCAGTATGATCATGATTAATTAAATATTTATTAAAAATTATAATATAACTAATAACATATACAAATAAAAAAGTGAGGTATCAATTTTTTTTTATGACAAAGTTGAATCTTTCATCAATTTTCATGGCGTGAGAGACCTAGCCTTTTTCGCAATTACAATGACTTATTTATTATAATTATAAATATAAAATTATAATATAATTCTAACTATTGTCTATAAAATTGAATTTGTATTCAATTAAACAAGTTCATCGTCTTGAAATATCATCCATTAAATAGAATTTTGTTGCTTTAAATGAAAAGCCATCGCTCTATTCAATTGAAGTGATAGAACATATATAATTGTACATGCAAGAAATAATTTAAAGGAATGGAAAGTAAATTAATACAAAACACCAAACTCTAATTAAGACATTAATACATGTGATGTAATGGATCATGAAAGATCAACGCTATCCTTAATTAGCCAATAATATGTCTTAATTATTTAGGAAACCTAGTTGATATCCATTATATTTATTTATTCAAAAAGATCATATAAATATATATACACACTATATGAGTAGTCACACACATATATTTTATTAACTGTGGTATTAAACACACCTCAATCAATTTATTTTACAGAATATTCATCATATTCCATCAACAATCATTATTTAAATAGTTTTTCTTCTAATGATACAAGTCATCATACCATACCCTACTTACAAGACACATAAAAGTCATATTAATAAATCAAATTTAACAACCACTCGTAGTAGAGAACGTTATGAGAAAATTTTAATTTATGAAGATTACTTACCCAGTTTCATTTATAAGACTTGCAGAATTTATCTCATTTGTTTGGAAAATTGATGTATCTATCATAGCTTGATTATTATAAGCTATCTATTTGCTATTCTAATCTCGACTTTTCTCAGTGAGTTTCTTTCAGACTATAAGACATAAACAATTTTCGTCATATCCATAAAAGCAAAGAAAAAATAGAAAATAGCAATGGAATATTCAAATATGACAGACTCACCTTTGCAATGTCATTCACTAAATTTGGAAAAGTAAAAAAAAAAACACATTATTTTTATAAGAATGTACATGTTTGCTAAAAACACACATACATGAATGTACCAAAAACCATAGAAACTAAAAATACAAATATCGATTAATAAAAACACTTACTTGTCATGATCAACTCCATGAAGGTAAGCATCAATGAGAGTTATCACTCTCATATGGTACAAATTATCAGTTATAGACTCGGGATCATTCACCCTTTTATGTATCCAACATGCTCTCTTTGTTATCTAAGATTCACGTCTTCAAGAACAAATTTTAGTCAAAGTGCATTGAAGATGACAATGAAACAAAGAGATTACATGGAGAGAGATAACAATATCAAAAGAATGTCATAGAACTTGTAACTTCACACACTACTATCCTCATATATCACATAAGATACTAAGCAAACTGAAACAGAGCGTACAAAAATCAAAATTTAATTCAAGTATAGCTTAGTAAGAGGCGCGATGCACAAAGTATCCAACATATGCTTGTTAATATTTTTAAAGTATCCAAACAACATAGATTAATTAAATGTTGATAATATAACTAATAGGTCCTTTTCTAAGGGTCGAATTGCGCCTCAATCTGGTTTGGGGAAAACTAAAATTTGTGGAAAATAAACATTTGGAGAACTTCCGCTAAATTATTTTGGGAAAAGCAGAAGAAGAAAATCAAGTGAAATTTAAGCCACAATTTGCACACAAGTTGTTGCCAAACTAATCACATTAGCAATAATATAAAATTATTGTTACCAAATAATTTATAAAATAATGATAATTAATTAAATGAGTTGTTGCCATTTATGGTTGTTGCAAAAATATTATTGCAAATTTTAAATTTGAAACTTATTACATTATCAACAGAAATATTGCAAAACACTTAAATGTTTGGCAACAATAAAAACATTGAGGCTAAAAATGAAAAGCTATACCAACAATTATATCAAGTTGTCGCAATTTATTAGTATAAGCCAACAATAATATAATTGTTGCTAATTCTATGCTTTCTTGTAGTATTTTCACGTGATACGTTCAAAGTTACATAATTAAAACATATTTTGGTATATTTAATTTATCTTTAAATTAATACTATAAATAGAAAAAAAATATTTTTTTAAAAACTTTGCATCGAATTAAAATCAGAAAAAAATTCCAATCATTTTGGTGCGATTCACTTCATTACACTATAAACTCAAGAAATGACGTGTGGTGTTCTTAAAAGTTTCTATTTTTGAATGTAGTAGCAGGACAAGCGCTCTGTCATTATCTTGTAATGACGCATATTAAGTACTAATGTAATATCTCTTGTTTACTAAAAAAAAGATATTTTAGCTGGCCAAACGAGTATTTTACAGAGAGCCGACAAGGAGTGTTAAGACCCAATCAAAATAAATATTGTATATATGAATTAAAAAAGCAATATTAACACACAAAGCATTACAAAAACATTCACACATACACATAATATGATCATGATTAATCAAATAATAATTGAAAAATATAATATAACTAATAACATATACAGATAGCAAATTGCAAATTTAGGTACCAACTCTTTTTATGATAACTTTGAATCTTTAATTTCATCCTTTTTATGTCGTTAGTAGGTGTAGTCTTTCCCACAACAGCAATGGCTTCTATATTAATTATAAATGTAAAATTATAATATAAAATTTTAATATAATTTTAGCTTTTGTCAACATATAATAGATTATTTTTTTTTGAAAAAGATCAACTTCAGTATCTCAATAAGAAAAAGTACAAACAAGGGGAACTAGACCTTACCTTACCAATTATGAACCTCTACTAATTAACATGAATGAAGAAAATAAGAATTAGAGAGAACTAGATATGCTACAACCATCATCGAGTTTTGTTATATACTCTTATGATGGTATTACAAATGAGGAAGCTTAAAAAATGATAAAATATAAAAGCCAAGAAGAAAGTTGAGTTATTAACATCCATATTTCTTTTACAAATGTATAGCTTAAAAAATACAGATAACACATCTATAGTAATCTGAAGTATTTTCCTCTTGTTTTCTTCTTTAAATATGTCTAATACAACTTAATAGTTAGTTCATCACTTCTTCTTGGATTTACTGGTTCTTGTTAAATCTGTTGATATTGTCATATGATTTTGCTCTGGCAGCCACATTGGTAGATGCCTTGAAACAAACTCTTCGGTTGCTTTGCCATCCAACCGTGTTGTCTACCATGTTTCTTCTTTTTGATTTTGTTGCTTTCACTTCTTTGATCCATAGATGAAATATCCCCATCCCTAGCCACTTTATCAAAGCATTCATCCAGCATATTATCTTTTTCATCCTCATCAAAAGAATCATTATCTATATCAATAGCATAAACATTAGTGGGACTAAATTCCGACGCTAAAGTCTTTGGTTCATTCTTCTTTGCAATCATATTTTTAGGCACAAAATCTAGAGCTTGTGGGCTTAATTTGACATTCAAAAAAGGAGGTGAAACCTTTGATCTCGTCTTCATCAACCACCTAGGAGCACTTATGCCACCTTGTTTTTCCTTCGAAATACTTAAATCGTTTATGAGATTAGCTTGATAAGGTGATGATGACATACCTTTCTCCAAATCTTTATCATTTCCTTTGGACAATAGGAGCTGCCTAGATTTACCATGAAGTTCAACAAACAACTCCAAAGATTGGGAAGGGACCTTATGATCCTAAGGCATTCAATGTGATTATGGATGACTTTATTGTTAGATTGAATTTAAGTACCACGACAGCCTGATATTCTTGAATTATCTTATTTACTCTAGGATTAGAAAAGTTCAACGTTGGAGCCATAATACATTATTCTCTTTTTAAGTATTCTTTAAGAAAGTATCAAAAATGTTCTAACATAATAAGTTGCTTCTTGATCCTAGAGAAACATTAGATGATGTCTTCCTACGTGTAACCATGTTCCAATTCTCTTTGCTACCTACCTCTCTCTATTCAAATTCTTCCGTAACAATATTTCTACTGGACCAGCAATGTCCTTCTTCATTTCATATAAGTTGCATCTACAATTTCCTTTTCTTGATGTACTAATTTTTCATTATGTTTGGGGACCTCATCTAAGATACATGATTCAAATTTTCAATGTCAGAAACGTCACTTTATTGCATCAAACGATTATTCGACCAGTGAGATTATATTGTTTCTATAGGTACAACAACACCTAGACCTGTGCCTATATCACCTCGATCTCTAGAAACCACACCCTTGTCAGTGGTCCGAGCAAAATTATTCTTCATTCACCTTGAAACTTCAGGCATGACATGCTAGTCTGCAGTCTCTTTTACTGCTTTCTCACCAATCCTAGTAGCTTTGAGCGTTGAACCTACTAAATTATCAGTCCCAATCTTGTAAGGACATGTATCCAAATTTAAGACTCTTTCGACTACACTAGTTTTATTTGCAACAGTAGCCAAAAAACTACGGTTTCCAACTAAGCGTTATCCCATATTTATTGTCTTAAAATATCTCGATTTTTGCTAAGTAAATTTTTTGTAGCAGATAATATTATTATAAAAAAAAATTTACCAAACGAGATCAAAATTAACCAAAAGATCAAGATCACCCTATACGAAGGAAAAGTAGATTAAAGGAAGTTCAAACTTTTCATTGTTCATAAAAATAAGGATAAACAATTTTGTTGCTTTGAACCAAAAGTCATTCTCTATTCAGTTGAAGTGATAGAACATACACAATTATCCAAGCAAGAAATGTTTAAAACATATTATTCATAGTATATGTGATGTATTGGATAATTAAAGATCAAAATACTATTCTTAATCAATAATATCTTAATCATTAGGAGATCTAATTGATATCCATTAAATTTATTTATTCAAAAAAGATAATATATAAATATATATACACATAGGTATGAAGTGACAGAATATATATAATTATCCATACAAGAAATAATTTTAAGGAATGAAAGTAAACTCATACAAAACAACAAACTATCACATTAATTAAAACATATTAACATAATACATGTGACATAATGGATCAATAATATGTAATCAAAAGAAGGTTCTTAATGATTAGGAGATCTAGTTGATATCCGTTATATTGTTTATTTATTTAAATATATATACTATGAATAGCCATAAATATATATATTTTTTTATTAATCATGAAGTCGTACCTCAATCAATTTATTTTATAAAATGTTTGTCATCTTTCCTCAATAATCAGTTTTTAAATAATTTTCCTTGGAATTCCCTTACTAATACTCATGCGACAACTTGAACAAATTTGAAGTAGTTTAATTGCAATCTACATCAATATTACAATTATATAGTACTAGCTTTTTATGGTAAGATTTGAGAGTAAAATCTGTTCAAATAAATAAAATTCTATTGATAGGTCTTTGGTACTTGAAGAACAAAATATTTTATAAACTGAAAGAGCAACATCGATACAAAACATCACGAAAAGGATCAGATATGCACATAGTATGATCATGTTTAGGCAAATAATTATTGAAAAATATAATATAATTTTTAAAAATTGAATAAGCAATGGATGATTGTTTGTTTAATAGATAACAAAATTCATCGTTAACCCTACTTAGAGATAGAATAGTGATGGAAATAAGGTCGGTAATTTTGCTTAGTGACTGATTATTAAAAAAAAACTTGTTAGCTACACGTAATTAGTGACAAAATTTGAAGTTACTTCAATTTTTAAAGAAACTTTGCAATAAAGTTTGAAATTACTGACTAGCCAGTAATGCTACAAGTAGAAAATTATTTTAGTT
>DF361980.1:844-15832 GCA_000787875.1 Solanum virginianum
ATACTTGTCATTATTTAGAGGCTTTGTAGACTATGTAAATTAAAGTGTGGTCATATTTTGTACTTTGGACAGTGTGGCCCCAACGGCCTAGTCATATCCTTTTCCTTTTGGCTTGTTAGTGATATTTACTTTCTTAAAGGCATACTGAAGGTGGAATTCCTTATAATGCATATAGAAAGCATATAGATACAGGTTGGTTCTCCCGGGCCTTATCGGCAATGGGTGCCAGTCCGCCTTAATGGGATTTGGGGCGTAACACCGGGAATTGGTGAACGATGTCATAGTGGGCACGAATAGAGTCGTGAGAGTCATTTGCACAAAAACCATTACTATAAGTCCAAATATCAGAAAAATATTTATGATTGGAAATAAAATATTACTTGTTCTAAATTCTTTTAGAAGTATCAAAATTTTAGAAAAGAGGTGTCGCGGATCCCACGGCCGATGAAAACCAGAACTAGCCTGACTTAGGAGGGACATACTTGGTCTAGATCATACAAACTACTATGAAACATTTCAGAATAGTTTTCAAGGCAATTCGGGCTCTTTGGTCAAAAATTACGGTTGTTTACGCTTTTCAAAGTATTAGAAAAATATATTCCTTCAAATATGTCAAACTTTCCATACTCTTACAACTTCTGGACTTTAAATGTACAAGAGTCAAAATATGACTAATTTCTATAAAAATACCAAGTAACGAACATAGGACATGTTTTAGTCGAATTGCAAAGTAAGAGGGTTTTTTTTCGAAACTTATAACATTAGCGAGGTTTAACTAAGTCATGCCATAGACCATAATGCATTACATACCTCAATTCCTTCGTCAAACTAATCTCAACGCCAACCCAATTCAACTTAGACTTCCGGATGCCCAATATCTACAACAAATCACAATAACGCCAAATGATTAGCTAAAAACCTTGACCTTCCATTCCAAATTTGCCCCTAATTTTATAAAAAATTTCGGCAGCACTTCCCCTAGAATATAGGCTGCCCCGAGAATCAATTCAGCTCAAATAAATCAATAACAACAACAACAATTTCAACAACTTCAATAAACAATTCTAATGCCGATACAAAAACAATAACACCAAGCATCATAGTTTAATTGCCTTTTCCAAATTTGAACAGCCTTCAAAACTGGACAGCGTTCAAGATTTTACAGCATACAAAAACTAGACAGCATACAAAAACTGGACAGCATACGGAACTGGACAGCTCTCAAAACTGGACAACTTTCTCCCATATGCATTTGGATGGTTTTCATTCATTCCATCATACTATAATGATCACAATATACTAGCTAAACATCAATTTTTCATAATTTCAATATAATATAGCATCCATATGCCAATTCAACCCCAGCACCATCATATATACATATAGATGATTTCCAATATTTTCTTCACTTTACCCTGATTATTTTATACTAAGTAACATCAATTTATGATTTCCAACACAATACAACACAACATAGCATTCATGCCCAAATTCGACCAACCCCATACATATACAATTCACTCCCAATATTTAATATTTCTTGATTTTCTTTCATTTCAACATCCTACAACATACTTAGAACCTTAACAACACAATAAACAAGAGAAATTCTTACCTTATCACTTCAAACCTTCAATTGGGCTAGGGTTCCAATCAAGAAGGAAGAAAGATTTTCTTACCCAAACAAACCTTCCACACTCCTTAGGGGCCTTAATATAGAGGATTAGCACCAACAATTTGGTTAAGAAATGAAGAAAAGTGAATTGTGAATTTCCTAGTGTCTAGCCGAGAGCTCCTTTCTCATGGTCTTCAAGGTTTTGTGTTTGCTAAGCTTTCTAAGTCTTGGAAGTAAATGTAAGACAAGGCCACCACATATGTTTATATAACTAAAGTCTTGGTCAAATTTCACACTTGGTCCAATAATAAGGCAACCAAGAAAAGGGCACTAACAAAAAAGTGTCTTCAAGACCCAATGTTTCTAAAATTTTAATTTTGATCCCAAACTTTTCCTAATTGATCCAATTAAGAACATACAGGGTCTAACAAGGTTCCAAGGTGTTGCAGACTGGATCAAGTAGCTTAACACCACAATCTCAATTAGCTCCTCGACTTATTTCTAGGCTCTATTGGAGTATGAATCAGTATTTGATTTGCATAAAGTAAAGGTGAAGTTGTTTTATTTTTGCTACGGTATCAATACTGTTGAGGTAAGGTACAAAGATCATAACATATGGAAGGTAGACACTGGTAAGTGTGAGAAGAAGCTTTGTACTTAGAAAAATAGTATTTATCTCTTTGTAGTCGAATGGCGTTGTTGAATAATGTTCTTGATGATGTACCGACCTATTTAATGTCATTGATTGCCATTTTAGGTAGGGTGGAAGCTCAGCTGAACAAATTAAGAAATTTTTATAGGAATGGAATTAAGATGTTTAGAAAGTACATTTAATCTGCAGGGAGTAGTATTGCTATGCAAGAAAAACAAATCAATGGGTATTAGAGATTTAGGGCTACGAAATAAGATCCTTTTGCTCAAATGGCTATGGAGGTGGAGCGATAAAAAGGAGCATTGGAATGATGTATCAAGCTAAATTATGTGTGTCTGGATTATAGGGATTCCATTTTTATTAGTATACCACATGGATCATCATTCTGGAAGCATATAAATAGCCTGTGGGATAAATTCTAAAAACATACTAAGTTGGTAATTGAATTAAATGTCAAAATGATAAATGATTTGGGGACAGTATGATGGTTGCCTCCTTTCCTGATCTGTACGGTGTAGAATTATTAGAGATTGCATTATTGCTGATTGTTGGCATAAAAATTCTTGAACATGTCTGCTTAGAAGAAACTGTAATGGTGAGGAGGTCGAAACGATTAGGAATTTACTAGAAATTGTTGAAAACATCTCCCTGGTCCTGTGTGTGGAAGGGCTGCAGGAGCATCAACTTCTCTGTTAAATCAAGTTATCATACACTGTGTAGGATAAAAAAAATTGAATTCTCTAGCATTTGGGAATTATTGCCCATGGAAATGCTTTGGAAATTGAAGGCCACAACCAAAGTTACTTGTTTTGGATTGGTGGGAGGCATTGCATGAAGCTTGTTAGATGGAAGGCAAGTTTCAAAACTAAGGTGATTTCACATAGAGTGTAGGGATTGCACCAACCTGGCCAAATTATAACAAATCAAGTGCTCGAGCCCTTATATGCAAACCAAAAAAGTTAGGTTATTATGTGCAAGCTTGTGATGATCCCATATATGAGAAGGATGCTGAACTATTTGGTATGCTTTTGCTTACCAATTGTGTCAGCATAAGATCATTAGCAAAGCCATCCTTGGAAAAAACTATTGAAATCAAAATTCATCCTATCACCTGTATATATACATATTTTTTATATTGTTACTATGAATTGCAACATGTCCCTTGAAGCAAGCAAAAAAGCAACAAGTCAATTCTATTATCTTGTGCATAGCACGAACACCATTTATCTAGTATATATAATAAAAGAGAATCGTTTGTAATATGATTAAGCCAAATGATAATCTATGAAAAAATCATTTGGCAAGTTTTCAAACAAAGCTAATAAATAAGTAATAAAATTTCAATTAAAATATTTAAATTTGAAAACATTAGAATATTAGAAAGTGTTCTGGATCAACTTCATTTTCCTTTTAAAAAGATAGCATAAATATAGATAATAATAATAAACAAACAAAAGAAGAAAAAAGAAAAAAAAAGAGAAACAACAGAAATCATTTAAACTACCATATATATAAAGCATTGTACATCAATTTTATTTTTCTTTTAAAAGGATAGCATAAATATAAATAATAATAAACAAACAAAAGAAGAGAAAAGAAAAGAAAAATAGAAAAAAAAGGAAAATTATTTAAACTACCGTGTATATAAATGATAAAAATCAGAATATAATTTAAAATTAAACATCACCATGTATATACATAGGAAAAATCAGAATACAATTTTAAATTAAATATTATCATGTAAATATATATATATATATATATATATATATATTATAGCTACATATAGGACAATTTTTTCTTCTTCTGAAATATATATTTCTCAAAGTTATTTAAGAAAAGGTAATACAAAATATAATTAGTTTTCTTTTAAAAAAAAAAGTCTTTTTAACTAATGATGGTAAACAGAAGTTGGAAGAATAATGAAAAATTTTAATTTACTTTTATGGGGATGTAAATATATAGAAAGAAATTTCGTTATTGCATAGTTCATTTTATTCTTCATTATTACTAACTGAAAATTTAACATATATAGATAGATGAAGGAAGTCAAAGTACAACTATGGATCGAAAATCTCTTATATAAGATAGAAAAAGTATAAAGGTTATAGGATTCATAATCTCTCTCTATATATGTATATAATAAAGGAGAGTAATTTGTAATATGGTTAAGCCTAGTGGCAAGCTATCGAAAGTAAACTTGATAATTTTAGGACAAAGTTAATACATATTGTAATAAAATATTTAAATTGAAAGATAAAAGGTATTTGAATTTAAAAAAACATAAGATCTTTTTTTAAAAAATAGAAAAAAAATTTATTAGCTTAAAAATAGAAACTCATTGGCAAAAATCCATATTGTTTCATAAACTTATCATTTTCAGATATTTTAAAATAAATTTAAATATATTTAATTTTCATTGGTAAAATGGGATAGATGATAAAGACAACCCTTGGAAATCAACTTTTGGGCTTTAAGAAAAGAAATGAATCTACCCTTAACCACCCACATTACGACTGTCACACTCAAGGACAGGCTAATTAGGGAAATAAAATTTCACCCTACGGGTTTTACAACCAATAGAAGCATAATATGCATGCAACCAATCCATCCCAAGAATGACATCAAAATCCACCATATCTAATTCAACAAAATTACAAGGCAAGATTTTATGCAATATTGAACACAGGATAATTTCTATAGACTCTTTTAGCAACAATGGACCCAACAATGGGGTAGACACTTCATAAGGTTCACACAACAATTTGAGACTAACATGAAGCTTTTTGGCAACAATAGGAGTAATAAAAGAAAAAATGGCACCCGTGTCTACCAATGCATACACATCAAAATAAAAAACCTTTAACATACCGATGACGATATCAGACACCTCATCCACCCCTTGTCTCCCTTGAAGAGCATAGTATCTATTTCGTCTTGGTGCACTACCTTGTTGGCCTCCTCTTCCCCTTTGACCCGCATTTGCACCTTCGCCTTGTGGACGACCATCTCTATCTTTATTTTGAGCATGATGGCAATCAATCACTTTGTGACCCATCTCACCACAACCAAAGCAAGCATTAAAATTCCTTAAACATAGACCACTATGATTCTTTTCACATCTTGGGCATCTAGGTTTTATCATTCCTCTATTACCACCTTGAAATCTTGGATTATCATTACCAAATCTCTTATTAGGAGCACTGGAAGATTCTTGGCCTTGGAACTTGTGGCCTTAAGGAAACCGGCCACCCTTAGAACATTGGACACTACCTTCAAAACAAGCCCTCTTGGACTCATCACTTCTTCTTTTTCTAAGCTTTTCCCCCTTCTAGTTGTTTGGCATATGTCATAAGGCGGGATAAATCTATATCACCTACTAGCATGGCGGTGTGACACTCCTCATTAACCAAGTCGGACACTTCCAACACAAATTTGTTCATCCTTGATCTAGGCTCGGCAACCAATTGTGGAGCATACTTGGAGAGTTGGTTGAACTTGAGAGCATACTCCCTTACAGTCATGGAACTTGCTTAAGGTTTATAAACTCTATCATCTTAGCCTCCCTAAGCTCGATAGGAAATAATCAGTTGAGAAATGCGGCTTTGAACTCTTCCCAAGGGATAGTATCATCATTCCCTTTCTCTAACTTCCATTGTGTAAACCAAATTTGAGCCACCCCTTTGAGTTGGTAGGCTGCCAAATCCATCTTTTCCTCCGAATTGACCCCATGATGGATAGTACCTTATAAACCTCATCTATGAACTCTTGGGGATCGTCATCCATCTTGGATCTATGGAACTCTGGTGGATTCATTTTAGTGAAATCCCTCACCCTAGAAGCCAGAGTGGTAGCATGAGGTTCTTGCCCCTTGGTTGATTTGGTTGGTCATAGCATGGGCCAACATTGCAATAGCATCTCGGAACTCATCTTGGCCTACCCCTCCACCTTGAAGAGCTTGAGGAGCGGGAGGGGCCAGTTGCTCCTCGGCTTTACAAGCTCTCCTTAGTCTCTCCCTCTTGGAATTGGTATGATCTAAAAGAGCAAAGAGCATTCATTAGGGGAAAAGCCTTACATTTACATCTAAAGTACGATATAGACCATGAAAAAGTGAAACATTTCCTAAAACACCTCATAGCCTCCCATTCATAATGGTGGTGCACTTCACAACCATGAATAAGACTCTAATCGACGTGATGTGTTGGATTCCTAGGATCATTAATAACCTAGTGCTCTGATACCAAGTTTGTCATGACTCAAGCCTAGGGCCTAGATGTAACACAGCGAATGAGAACCCGAAGGGACCCAAACAAGCCTCTTAGCATATTAATCACACATCCTTGGTCGCGAAAACAAAGTAAACAACAATGACAGATAAAATAAATAAGGAAGCGGCACTAAGAAAAATCTTTGATAATCATTAAAGCATAAAAGAGTCAAGCTCAAGCACAAGTACATCATAATATTCCAACAATACCTCTAACATAGAATAAAGTAGGGGCCAAAACACTTTCTGAGCTAACCCTCATAATAACAAGTGTTCAACAAAATAAAGCTTCAAAGCAAGAGTCATATAGATAGTGTCCTCGGATTTGAAGACTCACCAATGCTCATCTTCAAAGTATCAACTAGCCACGTGGAGGAGGATGATCAAAAGGTGCTCTGATCCCTACATGGTAATATCATGTAGGCATAAAGTATGCGTTAGTACGTTTGAATGTACCAAGTATGGAGGATGCAATGCAACGAGACATAAGCCAATATAGTCATACATACATACACCTCTAATAGTGAGCCTAGCTTGAAACATGAGAGTAGATCATAATCATACATAAACCCTTGCTTTAATATGAATGGCTCATAAGAGGTAAAAATCTTGAAATAAGGCTTAACTTGATACTTGTAACATCATAGATACTTTTCATGAATTCAATAAATACTTGAAATCCCTTAATCATCAGATAGTCACTTGACATGTAAATCATATAATAGATCATCAGTAACTTGAGAATTCTTGACTTGACATAATTTGATGGCATAGAGTGTATGAATGGATTGATTAAGAATTCACAGACGAAAAAATGGCAAAAAAGAAAGCATTCACTCCTCTTTTCTATCTTGCATCTATAGTATTTTTGCTCTGGTGGATTTCTTTCTTAGTTAATAAATATCTGAAATCTTGGGTTACTAATTGGTGGAATACTGGGCAATCCGAAGTTTTCTTGAATAATATTCAAGAAAAGAGTCTTCTAGAAATATTCATAGAATTAGAGGAACTCCTCTTCTTGGATGAAATGATCGAGGAATATTCGGAAACACATCTCAAAGAGTTGGGGATAGGAATCCATAAAGAAACAATCTAATTAATCAAGATACAAAATGAGAATCATATCCATACCATTTTATCAAACACTTGGTGAGTTCATGATACTAGTTTAAAATCATGCAATTCGAGAGTGAAATAAGATGAGAAAACTTAATGCTAATCAACCCACCAACATGTAGTAAAATCTTCATGTAGGGTACCTTGAAATCCATCATCAAAACTCATAATAGATCATAGAAAAGATATAAACTGAAGTCCCCGAAATGGAGAACTCACCAAGAAGCTTGGAATAACACCATTTAGCCATGTGGAGGAGGAGGATGATCAACTCAGGCACTGGTTCCTACGTGGTGATATTATGTAGGCAAGAGTATATGTTAGTACGTTTGAATATACTAAGTATGTGGGATGCATTGCAACAATAAACAAGCTTCATAGCCAAAATGCATACATTAGACAATAGGCATAATATAGCGATATGACATATATGATCAATGCATAAGTAAAACATGCTAGAATAAATCATGTTTATGTAAGATATCATATGTCTAGAAGAGACCAAGCTAGAATCCCAACTTTGAATGGGAGATATCGTTCACACTCGGACACCCTGGTGGCAAGGTACTACACCCCTCACATGGTTGATGTTGTTTACACCCGGACACCCTAGTGGCAAGGTACTACACCCTTCACATGGTTGATGTCGTTCACACCCGGACACCCTGGTGGCAAGGTACTACACCCCTCACATGGCTAATGTCGTTCACACTCGGACACCCTGGTGGCAAGGTACTTACCCCTCACATGGTCGTCCGGGTACTTATGACCCTCGGACCGAAAATGGTCTAATATAACACATTATATAAAATATATATATATGTGTGTGTGTGTGTGTGTATGTGTGTGTGTGTGTGCATGTGTGTGTGTGTGTCCATAAGCTCATTTCATCATTAAAACAACATACATATCATATCTCATGCTTTGAACCTTCAATTCCTTATGAAACCATAACCAAATACTTTATCAAACACTTGGCGGATATGTAATAGGGGTAAAAGAGCATGCAATTTAGAGATACAATCATGTAGGAAAATCAGTGGTAAAACCTTTAATAAACACCTTGCAATACCCCGAAGACATTCACATCAAAACCCCTCATCAATTCCAACATTAGATCCAAGATTTGAAGCTCAAAACATGCTAAAACAACCATACTTACATGAACTAAAAATCACTGTGCAGTAAATTTCTCAATATACAAGACCCATATGTAAAATCAACTTTAAATCATGCAATATTGATTAAAAGAGGGTTTAGGCACCATGGGTGGAAGGACCCAATGGTTCAACACCACATACCTTAGCTTTTGTGAAGTTCTTGAAGAAGCCTTTAATGGAGGTTTGAAGCTTGGGTGAGGTCCTTAAAGAAATCCTTGAGATTGGCCTTGAGCTAGGGAATTGAATTTACGGTTAGAAATAAATCTAAGTGTTTGGGAAAATATTCGGGAATGTTTTTGGGCGTTATGAGGGTGAAATAAGACTAAGTATGGATAAAAATACATTTAGAAAATTTGGGCCCAACACGTAGAATATCTTGGACCACACTTAAAAACTGTCTAGGTAACCAAAAACACATCTCAGCATCGCAAAGAGGACACAAAGATGATTTTACACTATGGCACGCCCAAGGCGCGTCACGGAGGCATCACGGAAAGCCCTCTGGAATTCAACCCTTAAAAATTTATAATTACTATTCTTTCGCTCTTAAATCGAGGTTAGACCATTTTTCACCTAATTTTGACCCCCTGATCGCAAATATGAAGTCAGATTTTTGAAATAACAAATTTTTAGATATATAAAAATTAAAATTTCAGTCACCTAATTTGGACCCCCTAATCACAAATATGAAGTTGAATTGTCGAAATAATGAATGAATTTTTAGATATAAAGAAATCAAAATTTTGGGCATTCTAGGCACGTTTTTGGGCACTTTTTGGGGTCGTTTCAATATCCCCCCCCTTGGGAACATTCGTCCCCAAATATAAAAGAGACGTACAAGACAAGAGTGATCATGAACAAATCAGCCCCAATAAGAATGCAACGTAACATGTAAAACACCATTTTCAAATTCTCAACATAAGTGTAAAATCATCATAAGTTTACTAACTTAAACATGAATGCATGTGAATGACATAGGAGCTGAAATGTAAGGCTTGAAGTCCCATATGGAACTTAGGAGTAGTACCTTAGGCTTGAGTGGAGTGGAAGAGATAGTACCTTGAAATCCATCATCAAAACTCATAATAGATCATAGTCTCATAGCATAAAACATGCATAGTCTCAATAGACAAAATCAATTCATGGTATAAGCTTGAAATAGATAGACATGCATAATCAATCAATATTTCATAAAATTACTACCTCTTTATTTCTCAATCTCTGTATTTGGCTATCCAAGATCTGAACTAGAACCTCCTCATTGGTTAAGTTGTCCTCCACAACACCCACAACATCAAGAGGCACAATGGCATTAGGATCACCAACATATTTCCTTAACATAGAGACATGGAATACTAGATATACCAAATTCATTTCACTAGGTAACTTCAACTTATAAGCTACCTTGCCAACCCTCTTTATCACCTCATAAAGACCAACATACCTTGGAATCAGCTTCCCTTTTTTGCAAACCGGACCAAACCTTTCATTGGAGAAACCTTTAAACAAACCCAATCACCTACTTGGAATTCTTGGTCTCTTCTTCTCACATCGCCATAGGATTTTTGACGACATTGGGATGTCCTCAATCTCTCCTTAATTATCTTCACCTTCTTAAGAGCATCCACAACTAGATTCGACCCCAACAAGGCCACCTCTCCAACCTCAAACTAACCTACCGGTGATCTATAATGTCTCCCATAAAAAACCTCAAATGGAGCCATACCGATGCTAGAGTGATAGCTATTGTTGTAGGCCAACTCAATCAATGGAAGATGGTTATCCTAACTACCTTTAAGATCTAAGATACAAGCCCTAAGCATATCGTCAAGTGTTTGAATTGTCCTCTTGGCTTGGCCATCCGTTTGGGGGTGGAAGGTCGTACTAAGGTGAACTTTGGTACCAAGACCCTTTTGCAAAGATCTCCAAAAGTGTGAAGTAAATTGTGCACCACGATCCAATATAATGGATAAGGGAACCCTATACAACCTTACCAACTCATGGATGTACAACCTTGCATACTCTTCAGCCCCATGTGAAGTCTTAACAACAACACCATCACCCACATAATCTAACCTCACCCCCAATCTAGTCAATCTATGCACCTCCCTAGCCATCTCCCCATTACCACCATCGACATAAGCTAGGCTACCCAAAGACACCCAACTCAAAGCATCCACCACAATATTCGCCTTACCCAGATGGTAATGCACACTCATATCATAGTCTTTATGGAGTTCTAGCCACCTTCTTTGTCTCAAGTTAAGATCTTTTTGAGTGAAGACATAATATCCGACAGGGTCAATAGTCTAGACCAATTTCTAATCACATCAGTTTTCTTAGTATGCACTTTTAACCATCCCCCGACACCACATGACCCAAGAATACAACCTCCTTCAACCAAAATTCACACTTATCATATTTAGCATACAATCTATCCTCCCTTAACCTTTGTAACATAACCCTCAAATGGCCCATATGTTCTTCCCTACTATGAGAATAAATCAAAATATCATTAATGAAGACAACAATAAAAGAATCAAGATAGGGTTTGAAGACTCTATTCATTAGGTCCATGAAGATGGTCGACGCATTGGTCAACCTAAAGGACATCATCACAAATTCATAATGCCCATATCTAGTCTGGAAGGCCGTCTTGGGAATATCACACTCCCTCAACCTCATGTGATGATACCCGGATCAAAGATGAATCTTAGAGAAAAAGAGAGCCCCTTGCAATTGGTTAAACAAATCATCAATTCTTGCCCTCACTTGATAGTACCCGGACCGAAGATCAATCTTAGAGAAAAAGGTAGCCCCTTGCAATTGGTCAAGAGGATATCTATTCTTTATAGTGACCCTATTGAGTTATCGGTAGTCATTGCATATTCTAAGTGACCCATCTTACACTGGTGCACCCTAAGGTGATTGGCTAGGTCTAATAAGTCTTTTCTCCAACAAATCTTTCAATTGTTCCTTTAACTCCTTTAACTCCTTCAACTCCGCCGGGGCCATACAGTAAGGGGGAATAGAGATAGGTTGGGTGTCGGGAAGGAGATCTATACCAAAATCTATCTCCCTTTCAAGAGGGACACCGGGAAAGTCATTTGGAAAGACATCAAAAAATTCATTTACAATCGGAACTGACTCAATGGAAGGGACAGGAGGGACACCGGGAAAGTCATTTGGAAAGATATCAAGAAACTTACTCACAATCGGGATTGACTCAATGGAAGGGACTTTGGACTCCACATCTTTGACTCTCACAAGATGATACAAACACCCCTTGGAAATCAACCTATGGGCTTTAATGTATGAGATGGACCTACCCCTTACTACCACATCATGACTTTCCCACTCAAGGACAGGTTCATTAGGAAATTGAAACTTGACCCTACGGGTTCTACAATCAATAGAAGCATAGTATGCATGCAACTAATTCATCACAAGAATAAAGAAAAAATCAACCATATCTAATTTGACAAGATCACAAGGTAGGATTTTATGCAAAATGCAAACCGGACAATTTCTATACGCCCTCCTAGCAACAATAGATACACCAATAGGAGTAGATACTTCATATGTGTCATGCAACAACTCCGACTCAACATGGAACTTTTTAACAACAAAGGGGATAACAAAGGAAAGGGTGGCACCCCGATCAATCAAGGCATATACATCAAGATAAGAAATTTTCAACATACTGGTAACAACGTTGGGGACTTCACCAACCCTTTGCCTCCCATGTAGAGCATAAAAGAAATTGTGCCTCGGGGCACTACCTAGAGTACCACCTCTACCCAATGGGACTGCATTTGCACCCTGAAGTTTGCCACACTCCTTGGACAATCCATCCTCTTGTTACCAAGCTCCCCACAATCAAAACACGCATTGGAACCCTTAAAACATAGGCCCCTATGATACATTCCACACTTAGGGCACACATCATTGAGAGCCATTACACCCACACCTTGAGGCCTAGGGACGTTATTGATAAACCCCCTATTAGTAGCATGAGGAGTCCTTTGGCCTTGTTGATATCTAGCACCCTTTTGAAACCCACCCTCAAAAAGAGCTCTCTTGGCCTCATGGCCCCTCCTCTTTCTCAACTTTTCTTCTTCCATTTGCTTGGCATATGTCATCAACTAAGACAAGTCTATCTCACTAATAAGCATTGCAGATCGACACTCTTCGGAGACCTTCATAACAAATTTATTCATTCTTGCCTAGAATCGGCCACCAAGTGAGGAGCATACTTGGAAAGTTGATTAAATTTGAGGGCATACTCCCTTACACCCTTACCACCTTGCTTCAAGTTCATAAACTCAACCAACTTCACTTCCCTAAGCTCAAGAGGAAAGAACCGATTAAGGAAGGCCAATTTAAATTCCTCCTAAAGCACCACGTCGCCATTACCCTTCTCACCCTTCTATTGATCAAACCAAATTTGAGCCACCCCTTTGAGTTGGTACGCCGCCAACTCTGCCTTTTCATTTGGCCCAACACCTACAATAGACAAGATTTTATAGATTTCATCAATAAACTCTTCTGGATCTTTATCCACCTTCGATCTATGGAAAACTGGAGGATTAATCCTCATAAAATCTCCTGGGTTAGTAGCATGAGGGGCTTGGGCCCCTTGTTGGACTTGACTGGCCACCACTTGGGCAATCATAGTAAGGGCATCCCGGAGCTCACCATTGGTGGGTCACTCTTTGAGAGTTTGGGTCTGTCTTCCCCTAGTATTCGGCATGATCTAGCATAACAAAGAATAGTTGTTAGGGGAAATACTTATCGCAACTCTATAGCACGACTTAGGACATGAAGAAGGGAAACATTTCCTAAAACGTCTCATAGCCTCCTATTCATAGTCATGGCGACCTTCACAACCATAAATAGGACTCTAAGCGATGCGGTATGTTGGACTCAGAGGATCTATCAACCTAGTGCCCTGATACCAAGTTTGCCACGACCCAAGCCTAGGGCCTAGATGTGACACGACGAATGGAGAACCCGAAGGAACCCCAAACAAGCCTATTAACTTATCATTACACATCCTTAGTCACGAAAGCATACAAAAGACATAGAGATTAAGAATGGGGCAATGAGACAAAGGGAAAGCTTGCATAAACATCATAATCAAGAGTCAAGAGTCAAGAGTCAAAGCCCATACATAAATACACAACATGTCTAACAAGCACCTCTAATACATAGATATTGTGGGTGCCAAGACAAGCTAATCAGGCTCACCCTCATAGTCAAAAATAACATAAGATAGTATCTCAAAATATAGGGAAAACCATAAACCAAAGTCCCCGAAATAAAGGACTCACCAACAAGCTTGGAATAGCACTGTTTAGCCATATTGAGGAGGAGGATGATCAACTCGGGCACCGGTTCCTACATGGTGATATCATGTAGGCAAGAGTATGCGTTAGTATATTTGAATGTACTAAGTATGTGGGATGCAATGCAACAATAAACAAGCTTCATAGCCAAAATGCATACATTAAACAATAGGAATAATATAGCGATACGATATGTATGATTAATGCATAAGTAAAACATGCTAGGGTAAATCATGTTTATGTAAGATATCATATGTGTAGAAGAGACCAAGCTAGAATCCTAACTTTGGATGGGAGATCTCATTCACACTCGGACATCCTGGTGGCAAGGTACTACACCATTCACACAGTTGATATCGTTCAAACCCGGACAACCTGGTGGCAAGGTACTACACCCCTCACACGGTTGATGCCATTCACACCCGGACACCCTGGTGGCAAGGTACTACACCCCTCACATGGTTGATACCATTCACACCCGGACACCTTGGTGGCAAGGTACTCACCCCTCACATAGTCGTCCGGGCACTTATCCCCCCCGACCGAACATGGTCTAATATAACACATTATATATATATATATCATGTCCATAAGCTCATTTCATTATTAAATCATCATACATATCAAATCTCATGCTTTTAACCTTCAATTCCTCATGAAACCATAACCGAACACTTTATCAAGCACTTGGTGGGTGTGTAATGGGGGTAAAAGAGCATGCAATTTAGAAATGGAATCATACAGGAAAATCAGTGGTAAAACCTTTAATCAACACCTTACAATACCCCCAAGACATTCACATCAAAACCCCTCATCAATTCCAACATTAG
>DF361980.1:16635-40723 GCA_000787875.1 Solanum virginianum
GATCAGAACTAGATAAAATGCAATATTGATGGTTTCTTGCAGAGGCAGCCCATGATTAAGCTCCTATGCATTTTGCCTAAGGGACTTTAAGGGTAACTTGATTTATGCAAAGGCTATGCAGATTAGGGTTACCACTATTATTGAGGCTTAAAGTCTAGTTGTGCTATGGTGTCTTAGATACGATAATGATAAGCAACTCAGAAACATTGTCCTAGAGACTGATTCACTTAACCTACAAAAGATTATAAGAGAGGTGTGGGACATACCATGGCTAATCAAGAAAAAGGTAGAAGAAATTAAAAAGCATATTGAAAGCATACAAGTAGAAATATCACACATTTATAAGGAAGCAAATCAGTTAGATGATAGTTTAGCTAATCATGCATTAATATAGAGTGGAAGAACTCAGTATGATAAGATACTCCTAACACAATCCAGGAGGATTTTAAACATAGACAAGGAATAGATACAGAACTTACGGATTAGAATAAGGGCTATCAAAACAATCTGGGAAGACTAACATTACATGGAGAAAAAACTAACTATAGGAGGTAGCACAATGCATATTTACAACAAAAAAGGACAAGCTATATTAGTCATCTACATCTTCTCCTACTACTATTCTATGTTAACTTACATAATGAACTCCATAAAAAAGGAGGGGCTGATGATAGATCAAATCTGTAGATTCTTGCAATTGAGGTTGACCACACAGATGGCTTTCTTTATCACTTCGGTCTGGCGGATGGTCAAAGAAATATAGATGTGAGATGAACTTCAAAGGACGAAATGGTAGATCGAAGGGAAAGATGCTTACCCAAGGAAAAGACTTTAATAGATAGTGTCAGATCCCTCTCCTCCCGTATCTAGAACGGCACTCTGCACAAATGAAATGGTTTCAGCAAAGACAGAAGTTGGAAAAGGACACATGCAAAATCTAGTTACCTGGAGACATGCATCAAGAATAGATACGCAAAGAAGCTCGACCACTAGGGAGGTTAATAACCCAGAAGCGCATGAAGAAGAAGGTATTGTTGGCCAATGCTACCAGAAACATCACTAAGGCAAAAAGTATTCGAGAAGGTGTTTTAGGAAAGTGAAGAGGTGCCTTCAGATAGGGCATCTGCCTTTTTGTATTAAAGATATGGGCCAGATTTGGCCATTTCTGGACTAGTTAATGCTTAATTATTGATCAACAAAAGGACTCAATGGCCATATTTACCCCAAAAAAAAACTCTTCCGAGATAATAATTTAAAATTCTTTTAATAGTTAGCTTTAATTAATTTTGACCATTGTAACTCACAATGCAAGTTCTAAGATAGCATCCATGATTTAGTGAAAGAATAATAAAATTTTCAAATATCAGGCTTTTTTGCTTTATTCTTTACCTCAAGAAAGTTGTATTTTAACTTTTTAAATTCTAAGTGCATGCTAATTGCTCTAACATCTCTTGGTAGTTCTACTTTCTTTATGAATAAACAATATACATTAATATGAATTAGTATAAGTACTGAACCATCACCAAGTATATTCAAGTGTTAAAAATACCAATGCAATGTGTGGGCACAAATATTAATAATATATAATATACAATATCAAAATCAAAATGACAAAATAACGGTCTAGCCTCACTTTCGATAACTAATCCCCTTTTTTACTTTCGTTCAAATTGAAATTTATATTAAGGGAAAAGGGTCAAAAATACCCCTCAAGTATCGACATTGTTTCACTTAATCTCTGCCGTGAAAATAAGTTTATTTATACCCTCGCCGTTAACAAACTCACCATATTTACTCTTTTATTGGATAAAAAACTCCAAATTATTTGAAATTAACATGAGTTCTTTTAATTGACCCATTCTCCTTTTAGACCCATACCCGACCCATTTTCTCATTATTCTTCTTCATCTTGTTCCTCCATTTCTACAGCAAAAACCAAATAAATACTTCTACCAATGCCGGAGCACCAGCAACTATGTCCACTGGCGTTGACGCCAACTTCTAAATCCACATGAGACATCTACATTTTCCATTTTCAACAACCACAAAGTTAAGAAAATCAAAACTTTTGATAAACTTTAACTACCAAGATTCAATTCTCTCCCCATTTCAACAAATCCCACAACCAAGAAAAGCATTAAAAAATATTTTGTTACACTGCTGTATGAGCTAAGGCCCCAATGCCTAATTGTTTGGTCTATTAATATGTAAATTTATAGCAACAGTGGGGTGATGGAGAAGAAGATGATGACTCCATGGCTGGTCACCAGTGATGGGTTTTTGTCGGCATTTTGGCAGTGAGGAGAGAAGAATGAGATAATGGATATTTAGTGGTGGAAAAGGGTCGTTTATTAGCTCTCTCTCATCAAAGATGAAGGGTGAAAGAGAGAGGCTTGTCACAGGTGAGGAGGAGAGAATAGGTAAGGGGGTCGTTGGGGTTTTCTGGCTTCTGGTGGCTAGATTGAGAGGGAGATTGGGAATAGAACATAGGAAGACAAGGAGTCATCGGTTTTCTATTGTGTTTCTGGCAAGATTCCGCTGGTGGAGGTGGCAGAAGGTTGAAGAAAGGAGAGAGGATCAAAAATAGAAGAAATTGGGTTAAATTGGGTATTATTTAGGATGGGTCGAGTTTGGGTCGGGTTTGGAATTGGGTATCTAAAAAAGGGGTTAAATAAATATAATTTGGGGCAATCCATCCAACTGAGGGGTAAATCTGGTGAGTTTGTTAATGGTTGGGGTATAAATAAACTTATTTTTAACGGCAAGGATTAAGTGAAACAATAGCCAATACTTGAGGGGTATTTTTGATCTTTTTCCCTTATATTAATTATTTTAGCATATTTAAGACTTTTTTTTGCAAGTTGGCAGGTATTTTAACAAAAAAAATATACAGTTGATATTGTAACTCACAAAGTCCTATTTCGTTAAAATGTCTGTAACGACCCACACGTTAAAAGGTCAAAAGTGTCACGCCCCGAGAGGGTACCTTGGCACGGCCGCACTTGAAGAACTATCATTGATTCCCTAAGAGAATCACCTGACCTCAGCATCACATCACACTCGACAGTGGATGAAATACTCAAGATAATACAATCAATTAAATAGATAAAACTCTGATAAACTAGTCTCCAATGGTCAAGTTAAAAAGTAAAAATGCTTAACAATCCTTTACTCAAAATCTATGAAGCCTCTACCTCTAACATCTAGATGGTACATGAAAGGTCATGGTTACCCTAACTCAAAGAAAAATAAAATACTCGACAGAAGAATAAAAAGGGGTCCTCCGAGAAGCAAGGAGGGCTCACCAACTCTAGAAGTACGAAAACAGAACCTCAACGATGCACCTGTTGAAGTCCTCTATCACTTGTATCTGTATCATTTATGATGCAGGCCCAAATGGGTGTCAATACATGGAATATATTGATATGTAAGAATGGCTAAAGTAAACACATAAGGCTCGACTCGACTCAGAACTCAACTTATTCAAATCATGACTCAACTCAGTGATTATACAAGTTTAAGATTTTGAAATCATGCTTTAAATTGGACTCAATGTTTTATGTAACTCAGTATCTAAAATATAATATACTCTATCAAATGTTGCTTGAAAGTTTCTATAATTGACATAACTCGCACCACCATGACTTTGGTGATGCACAACGATGCTGACGCCATTTTCATGCCCATCCTAAACTTACCAAAGTAAAGGACGTCAACCTCTCTCTCGAATCCAAAGAGAATGTCCATCTTTTAGGACATCATCCTCTAGAGTTAACTGCACGCCTATCCTATGCTGGCAATATATGGTGTTATCCTCTCACCCGCTCGGTGCTCAATATTCATTCCAAGTCTAAAACATGCTCATGAAAATCAACTTAAGCTCATATCTTTGACTCATCTCAAACAACTCAATTCTCAATAACTTAACATTTTTGAATCATCATTTGTGTTGTGCAATTCAAGACTCTTACTCACACCATGCAGGACACGGAGTCATATGGTCATTTAATCTCATGCCAGTCATGCTCAACTCATAAACATATAAGATGTTCATCTCATGTACATGCAGGAACAAGAATATGTGTATACTACTCATGCTCAACATGCTCTGGGTGCTCAACTCAGATAATGGACTCATATGCTCAAATTAGGCAATATGCATAACATCATAACAATAAAAATAGGGTTCATACTATCACAAACAACCTCTACTGCTATCTCAATATCATCATGATAGCAATACACTGCATCAACTCATTAACATAAGACCACGAGAGCTCAAGGTAATGCAAGAAACTTAAAGTTAGAATTTACAGGATTTACACTACTCATTCTCATGCACGACTTGACTCAAGACTATAAAGGGGTGCATGGACGAACTTATTACTATTCTTTAGTAAGCCTTACATACCTAGAAATTTGAAGAATAATCAAGCCTTTACCGATCCTTATGTTTGAACTTGAACCCTCATTTTTTCCCTTCTCCGGTGCTCTCAAGAATTCCTAAGTTGTATTAAATGATAATACAATTAGGGTTATGATTTAGAACTTAGATTAAGTCCAAAAAGTCATGGGATTTGATTAGAAGGGATAGGAATAGACAAAAATATCCTTCTTAAAACTGCCAACAAAAACTATAAGACCCTATCTATGATTCGTGATTTTTTTATGGGTCGTAAGTGACCTTTCGTAGGTAAGGTGTCTAAAAGTTTGAGTTAGTGGAATTTGATATGGGATTTATGATACCTCTTCTATGAGTCGTAGATACTTCTATGGACCATCTGACAACTTGTAACTCAATACACTGAAAAGTTAATTTTTGAAGCAACTAGCTACGAAACCTAATCTATGAGCCATGGATTAGTATATGTGTCGTATGTTGTCTCATACATGGGCCTCAGACTTAGAAAATTTCACCAAGTCATTTGGGTATCTACGAGGCCTCATTTACAAGTTGTAAATCATCTTACAAGCCATAGGTGTCCCTCGTGGTTTCTTCCAGTGAATTCTTTCTCAACCTTTTTTCTTAGTTTCCTCAGGGCACTTACAGTCAACTAGGTGAAATGACTTAGAGCGGTATTACAAAAAGTGCAAAAAATAAAATTAAAAAAATTGCAGAGGCAATGTATGAGCTCAGTTTAAGGCCCGTGGTTTGATCAACAAGTTGTAGACCAGGCTTGTAGGATGGGGATTATAGGGCTGAGATTTGGCTAACTATCAAAGAGACTTACGAAGATTGTTTACGACCTGTGACACAAATTACAAACCATAGAAAGGTGTCGTGGATTAAATCCTTGAGGTGATGAGTAAATATGGGTTTCTAAAGTTGAAATCATGAATAACAAGATGGGTCGTGCTTGTGTTTATGGTCCGCCATTAGTCTCATGGTTAGGGTCATGAAAGATTGATAATTTGCCAAGTATGAGGGGATACCACAAGGGATTTTATGACCCATAGATTGGTCTATGAGTTGTAGATCGGTCTTGTAGATTGGAAGATTGGATACTAGTCGCTAAAGATTGGAAAAGGAGAATTGATGTGTTGTCAAAATACAACATATTTGATACCTAAAACTTAGGATTTTGTGTGTTCTCAATGCGACTTTTATGGTTTTATGTGTTTTTGTGATTGTTTTTACATGAAAAGCATGTTGGGATAAGTTTGGGAAAAGTAGCAGGTTTTGCTAATTTTTAAGAATATATGAGACCCTCTACGAGTCGTATCTCAGTTTACGAGTCGTAGAGGTGGCTTCGTAGAGATTTACAGTGTTGAAGCAAAAGCTCAAGTTTAGCCATATGAGACTCAGTTACAAGTTGTAGTTCCATCTAAGGGTCGTAAAGAGACGTTTCGTAGAGAATTCCAGTGTTGATCAGATTTGGACCAAGTGATGCAAATATGGACTACGAGAAGTCAATAGAGTCATAGATCAGACTATGACTTGTAAAGGTGTTTCGTATTAGTGAAGTCCAAGATGTAGGAGGCTAACCACAAAAGCCTAATTACGACTCTTGACCTTAGTTACGAGTTGTAACTGCGACTCGTATCATGCACCGATCAGTTTTTCTAATTAATTTAGGGACTTATTTGTATATACTATAAATAGAAAATACTAGGTCATTTAAAGTAGTTTTTGAAGTTTTTAGTTTTTACACATAGAGAGCAGCTGAGAATAGAGTAGAGAGTAAGAAATTAGAATATTCTTAGGGTTTTAGCTTTGGAGATTACATTTTGGAGAAGAGATTCAGTTGTGGGTTTAAATTCAACTTTCAATCTTGTGATTATCAACCCATTGGGTTTTCTTGTTCTTTAATCTTCTTGGGTAAGTGATTAACCATGTCTTCTCTGAGTGATTAACGGGATTCAATCATGTGTTTTTGTCTAATAAATCGAACTCGACCAAAGGGAGGTTGACTGGACTATGGGTAATGGTATTTGAGCACACTATGGAGATGGGCCAAGTCCCATAGTGAAATTCAACCTTCACCTTTGATCAAAGGATTGGAAGAACCTAAATTACCATCCTGCATGCGGTATTATAGTTGAGAATTATGAAATTTGGGGAAGTTAAATTAGTGAATCATAGGGAACACATTACCCAAGTTGCTCTCAATTATTGCTTGTCTTCCAATTTTAGTTAGTCTAGTTTAATTTTCTATCGATCATTGCAACCCCCCCCCCCACCATTTTAGGGAGTTGAGTTAATTAATTCTTGAATTGATTATTGATGAACCAAGTTATAAAGCCCCGTATTCCCTGTGGGATTCGACCCTAACCTTGGTTAGGTTTATTACTTTAACGATCGCTTTTACTTAAAAAAAGGTGTATCTTGAGAGTGATCAAATAAAAATGGCGTTGTTGCCAGGGAATACGATGACACTTTGATTTGTATTCACTAGTAGTATAATTCAAGTATTAATTTCTTAGTTCTCTTGTATTTTGCTTTTGTTTTTATTAGTTTAGTTTCTTTACAGGTAGGTGTTGTATTCCCAATACAAGGAGGCAAGGCATTTTCTTAGCTCTAAATGATTTAGAGATCTAATGGGTTACAAGGTGAATGGCTCAAGCAAATGCTAATATCTCGGTTAATAAAGTTATGGATCGGAATGATGATGTTGATGATAGGGATGATAATCCACCACCATTGGAGAATAGGCCATAACCTAGGGAATTCAATGAGAGTGCTTATTGATGAAATCAATATAGATTGAATTCCATGGCCATGGATGTAACAGGAGCTATAGTGTTGCCACCATTGCCGGCCGACACTAATTCATGGTTTCAAGTGGATTGCTCCAAATGCTTCAAAATTGTAGTCTGTTTGCGGTCTACCTTCTGAGGATCCTCATAGCCATCTGCATAATGTAGCTTTTGGTTCATAACTAACCCAAACTTTGATCCCGAGGTTTTCTTGCCTGTGTTCTTTTTCCTCGTGGATATTTAATGTTTGTTAAACTGGCATCTCTAGATCATTTTAGATGATATTTGTAGTATATAGTAGTTGACTTATGGTATGTACCTTGGTTTTGATGTTTTATGAAATATTTTGAAATTTGGTACCCACCAAAAATTTTGAGTAGTAGTTATATTGCAACCATGCATTTTTGAATGATTTAGAAATATTTGTTCTGATTAAGTGAGGGCAATTTGATACATCAAGCATGATCTGTGACTTTTTGTGGCTATGTATGCAATGTCATGTGTGTGAGAGCTGATTTTGTTATATTCTTGCATTGTGTGCTGATTCAGAACTTGCCTTATTACTCTAAGTTGGACTGAAGATTATATGGATTAGGAAGGGAACTTAGGCACTTGTTCTTTGAATTAGTCTACTTTTGCCTAAAATGACTAACCAAATGAGAAACCCATCCCTTATTCCAAATATTTGAGCCTTACATGTACCATTTCTTTCTTAACACCTGATTAGGCTAACCTTGTCTAGTGAAATACCTTGAAATTGGCCTTGGTCTATCCTTGAGCATTGTGAACCTTGATTTAGGCAAAAAAACCTAAGTTGAGCGTGGCTACCAAAAATGGCATTAGTTTGAGAAATAGATATTGTACACTTTGATATAGGCTAAAAGCCTAAGTTGAGGTTAGCCAGTGTAGGGATAAAATAGCAAAAATAGGTGGTGAGTTGAGAATTGGAGAAAGAGAAGAAAATCATGCACCGAGTGAAAGAAAGAGAAAAACATGCCTTAGATTGAGTTGAACAAGAAAAATGATGTGTGAAAATGAGGCAAAAGTTGAAAATGAGGAGAAAATACTCGAAAAAACTTGAATATGACGGAAAAAAGGGAGAATAAGGTGTAAATGATTGAGTTGGTAAGGTGAAAGTGTTGAAAGCGTGGTTCAAGGTTGGCTTTAGTCACTAGTAGTCCAAAATGTCATACCAAAGTCCCATGAGCCTACGTTACAAGCTTATAAAGTCCTAAAGTTATTCTAGCTCAATTAGTCAAAAGTACGAGTCATGAGTACACGGGCAAGCCTATGGTATTGGTCATCATGCATGAATGTCATTTGTGAGAGTGAGTGTGCTTGCACAGTCCCATGGTTAAATTCTAAAATCTTCATTAAGTGTTTAAGGGGGACTTCTTTCCTGTGAGGCCATTTGCATTGCATTGTCAATATTTTACTTGTTCAGTAATGGTGGATTGTTGATATTCCTTTACATGTCATAGTTGTGTTGTCAAATGCATTAATATGCTTTGGTTAGCTATTACATGATCTTGTTTCGAAAAAGCTAATATGGGTACCTGAGTTGGATTTGAGTATGGTATATGCCATTGGGTGGATTTTTATGTGTTACTTCTATTATCTATATAGATTGAGTTGTCGCTTGAGGACAAGCAACAATGCTAAGTTAAGGGTGTTGATATGTTGTCAAAATACAGCATATATGATGCCTAAAACTTAAGATTTTGTGTGTTCTCAATGCGACTTTTATGGTTTATATGTGTTTTTGTGTTTGTTTTTACAGGAAAAGCAGATTGGCACAATTTTGAGAAAAGTTGCAGGTTTTGCTGATTTTTAAGGACATACGAGACCCTCTACGAGTCATATCTCAGTTTACGAGTCGTAGAGGTGGCTTTGTAGAGATTTCCAGTGTTGAAGAAAAAGCTGAAGTTCAGCCACACAAAACCTAGTTATGAGTTGTAGTTCCATCTACGGCTCGTAAAGGGAAGTTTCATAGAGATTTCCAGTGTTGATGATTAGATTTGGACCAAGTGATGCAAATGTGGACTACAAAAATTCGATACGAGTCATAGATCAGACTACGACTCGTGAATATGTTTCATATCAGTGAAGTTCAAGATGCAGGATACTGACCACGAAAGCCCGATTATGGCTCGTGACCCTAGGTACAAGTTGTAACTACGACTCATATCATGTGCCGACCAATTTTTCTAATTAATTTCAGGACTTGTTTGAAAATACTATAAATATTACTAGGTCATTTAAAGAAGTTTTTGAAGTTTTCAGTTTTGACACACAGAGAACAACTGAGAATAGAGTAGAGAGCAAGAAATTAGAATATTCTTAGGGTTCTAGATTTGGAGATTACATTTTGGAGAAGAGATTCACTTGTGCGTTAAATTCAACTTTCAATCTTGTGATTCTCAATACATATTGGGTTTTCTTGTTCTTCAATCTTCTTGGGTAAGTGATTAACCATGTCTTCTCTATTCATTGTTTCTTTATTTGCCTAAGATATGAGAAGCTAAACCCGCAACTTGGGGTTGTGGGAACCATGAGAATCTAACTAAGAAAATTCGGATTATTTGCAATTCTTAAAATAGGTATTTGCATGTATTAATCATTTCTCTTTATTTTGAATATTTTCTAGTGGTGGCCAACATTAGAACTTGTCTGGTGTTACCTTCTTGATCCAGTTGGTAAAGAATAGAAAAAGAGAGTGATTAACAGGATTTGATGATGTGTTCTCATCTAATCAACTGAACTCGACTAAAGGGAGGTTGAGTGAGACTATAGGTAATGGTTAGTTGAGCGCACTATTGAGATGGGTCAAGTCCCCTAGTGAAATTTGACCTTCACTTTTGACCAAAGGGCTGAAAGAACCTAAATAACCATCTTACATATGATATTCTAGTAGAGAATTGTAAAATTCAGGGAAGTTGAGTTAATGAATCATGGGGAACAAAATACCTAAGTTGCTCTCCATTATTGCTCGTCTTCCAATTTTAATTAGTCTATTTTAATTTCCTATCGATCATTCCAACCCCTCCTAGGGAATTGAGTTAGTTATCTTGAATTGATTATTGGTGAACCAAGTTGTAAAGTCTTGTATTCCCTATGGGATTCGACCCTAACCTTGGTTAGGTTTATTACTTTGACGATAGCTTTTACTTTAAAAAGAGATGTATCTTAAGCGTGATCAAGAGTAGAACGACTCAAACCACAATTCATGGTTTGGTACGTCCGTAATCAAGGTCATGGATCTTGATTCGACAATTTTAGTGAAGGGCATTTTCATCCCTTTTACATATCCTAGACTTAAAACTACGTTGTTTTGAGGTTCTATAGCCCTTGTATCAAATCCTAAACCCTCTCATTCACTTCATTTTCTCAAATTTTCTAAGTCCCTCACTGTCACAATTAGACTTCACAGGGCATGATGTCACCTGTTATATCTCGCCGACAGGCAAGATAATCCATAACCCAAAACAATTAGCAACAGGTGTGAAGATAGAAACAACAACAAGGTAAACTGCTCAACATACATATATAAATCTATAACAATAGCAGCAACACAACCAAGGAATGACCTTTCCAGAACCTAAAAGTTAACTGTATAGAGCTACTATAAACTGGATTCAACTTTCAACCCAAAAATTAAAAGGACATATACAAATATATACCAGATAAAAACTAAATACAGGGCTAGTCTATGGTAGCAAAAGATGGGCCCACTGATATAGAAGGAGATTGGAAGGATCCAAGATCATTTGATGCTTACCACAAGCCTTCTAGAGTAGCAACAACAATAACAAATCAATGGCGCTGGCTCGTACTAAGTCATGTGTCATGAAGCAGATGCAGATTGTAGGGTGAGTACCAAAAATAAAGTACTCAGTAGGCATCATAGGCCAATTGAGTAAAAGCAATAAATATAGCAGGAATTAAATCAGAATATAATGCTACAACAGTTATCTACCAAAACCAAACAATGTATATTCGTAGATTCAACGTAACTCAAACCTACTAGAACCAGGTAGTGTTTATCTGTATCAACAGATGTAACTAGAATCTGGACGACAGTAGAATGATGTACATAAGTGGAAGGCCTTATCGACTAAGCCTGTATGCCAACTGAACAATTCTAACAATGTTGCATAACTAAGAGATGCCCAACTGAATGATGCATAGGTGATCTCCATACCAGTGTAATAACCTAATTCGATCGAGAACCTCAGACCTCATTGGTACTCCAACCTTAAACATATAGGGACCTCAATTCTGAACACATAGGGACTTCAACCCTGATCATATATGGACTTCAACCTTGAATAGCGACTTCAACCTTGATCACATAGGGACTTCAACCCTCCACATAGGGACTTCAAACTCTAATCACATAGCATGTAAATAGCTCTAAACAACGTATTTCTAAGGCATCACTAGCCTAAGCTAGGCTAAAGCCCAAAAACCATCTAATAACTAGAATCATAGGAAAATAATAATATACAACTCATAACTAGTCTCAATGGGTTAAACTTGACAAATACAACCTCAACAAGCCAAAATCCAGTAATTGCAGACCAACAATATAACACTTAATCAATCAATTATAGCAATTATGACACTTAATATATCACTACTAACAAATATGGTCTCTAAACACAATTATAGTAGACAATGAATACATCAGTCACAAGCTTGCCTAGCATATCAATTATAGTTCTGTCAATTCTAACTAATCAGAAGTACAACAACTAGTCAGTATACGATAGAAAATCAGTATATCAGTCCCAAAGGGATCCTTAACAGGTCAAATAACCACTACATCCGCCCAGACTAACAAAAATACAACAGGGAATTAATAGGCTAGTTACACGTACCCTCAATGCGCCACAAATATCCAGGCCATCCAAAATAAAACTTACATATTCTAACTCAGTCTACCAATAAAGGAAAACCTAGCCTACCTAGATACCGATCACCCACACTCTTGTCCAATTCATGTGGGTTGTACTCCCCTTAGCTATTCTAAATGTTATCAGACTATTAAAAATGGAATCACAGCGTCAATATAGTCATTTTGATATTAAGATCATAGAAAACTGGCTTATGTTAGTTTTCGAGTCAAAAAGTGAGGCCACAGTGAAATTTCAAAACAAAATCTATATAATATTCTTCATACTTCTCTAAGTCTGTACTTGAAACTCGGGTTCAATCCGAGATCGAAAATGTTACTCCCTCTGTCTCATTTTATGTGACATCACTTTCTTTTTGGTCCGTCCAAAAAAAATGTCACCTTACTCTAATTGAAAATAATTTAACTTTGAAATTTCAATTTTACCTTTAATGAAATAATTCTCAACTACACAAATATCTAAGAATGAATTTAGACCACAAGTTTCAAAAGTCTTCCTTTTTTTCTTAAACGGCATGCCAAGTCAAAGAGTGCCATAAAAAATGAGACAGAGGGAGTATAAAACAGCCCAAAAACAAAAAAATATTTGTTTTCGATAAAAACTATACATGGCAACCAATTTAACCTTAATTTTCTCTCAAACCGAGTAATTTCAGAAAAATTCGTTAATACCACTACATACGCCTCACAACTCTTCAATTTATACTAGAATCGATTCAAAATGACTTAGTTATCACATTTTGAATTTTTCAAGAAAATACAAACAAAACTGCAACAAAAATCACATTTTTGCACCGAATGAAGCTCTACCAATTAATTCAGACATTGCCACAGCATGTGTCTCGCAAAAGAAAAAAGAATAGACCCAAATTTCACCAAAATCTGACTCAAAATGAATAAGAAATCGCATGTCGAAGTTTCTAAAAATATATTCAATACACAATCATAAAAATAATAAATTTTACCTCAAATGACGTGCCAAAAGAAATTTTTGGCACTTCTAGGATGTTTCTATCAAAAAAAATACACAAGTTAGCCCTTTGAATCACTTAAAACAGATCAAACCCGAGAGAATTATGGCCAATTTACTCCTGTACGTTTTCCTTCGTGAAATTGAGCAAATTTCTAGATAAATATTCTTCCTACGCCGCCTTCCACGTGAGGGCCTGGGGTTCACTATGTCAGCGCACCGCTTTTAATTTTCAGCAACTGCTCAAACTTAATTTTGATGCTTAGGCCTCATCTGGAGTCAAAAAATTATAATTTATATATAAAATCTAATTGAAAATAGCCTTTCGGACTCAACAGTATTGTCGAAATTCTCATCGGAGATCGTTTTATTCCAATGTGGGTCCCACTTTCAAATATCACAATCTATCGATGGGTCAAAATGCACCTAGAAGCTTTGGGAATCGAATGAAAGGTTATCCTACATATTAAATTCGATGTTTCGATGCTAACCGCACTGTCAGAATTTTCATCTGGGCACATCTACCAAAGGTGTCGACTAAAGACAACTATTGGCCTATTCCGAAGGCTAAATTTGCAAATCTCGGTAAAACTAACACCGAACATGCTCCTAGCCTAATTTGGTCATTTCGGAGCTAATAAAACTATCAGAATTACGTTTAGAGGCCATTTACTCTGACTTTACTGCTAACTCATTTTCAACTTTAAATAAAAAAATTGCAAAACAAAATCCAAAGGAACGATGTGAGCTATCGGTGTCAGCAAGTCATAAATGACCTAGGATCACTATAGGAATTCTCTAACCAATGAAAACAAACAGAAACACAAAAATGACCTAGAGGATTAATACACTTACTTCTTCAAGACACAAAAAACGCAAGCTAGGGTTTTTCAAGGCTTTTTCTTCAAACTTGAAGTTCCTTTCTTAGGCTCCTAATCAAGGTATATAAATTTGATTTATGGGTACATTCCACCTGCAAAGTCCCTTAATCAACCTTTTACCTTTTCTTTAAGTTCTTGAATTATTGAGTTGCATGTCTATTACTTAAATGATGTTTTTATGATGGATCCATGTATTTTATCTCCAATGATGTAATGAAATGCTTTAGTATATATTTTCATGAATATTAAGTTGATGATTATGACTCCAATATCTAGGATTTCGTTGATGATGTGGGTTGCTTAATACTTGTTTTAAAGTTGCATATTTTTCCATGTTCATACACTACTCCATTGATTCATGTATTTTCACGCTAATGTATAAAACCACTAAGTTCAAAGATGCTATTTGCATAAGATGATGATGATGATAAAGGCATTAAGAAAGGTTCAAAGTCAATGATCTTGTCTAAGATATAAGCATGTTGATGTTGCCTTTAAAAGGATGTTTATGATAGATCCCAATGTAAAATGTCAATTCTCACTTGGTGGTTTCCAATGTTTATAGCTACTCTTATGAAATTGCTACTTATGATTCTAGGTTACACTATATGACGATGTATATGCTTTGAAGTATTTTGTGGAATTAGCACCGAATGAGGCAATGAGGTAAGATTCGATGAGAGAATCCTAGTAGCAACCCTTTCCCCCATTAACTATGTGTCATCATAGGAGCCCTTGTAGGCTAGGCTAGTGGATCCACATAGGCATTGATATTTAAAAAAGACGCATGCTAAGTGACGGAGTTCCACCCGGCAAGTGGTCTCCCTATGCCAACATAGAGGGTTATGTTGGATTCCTTGGAGATCAATGAGTCATAATTCCATAGCTTCTAGAACTTGACCAACTTGTAAACCCAAAAAATCAATCTGAAATCGGAAATCTATAATTGAAAACAGATGGTATACCCAAGAATCCTTATATGAAGCCATTAAAGTGTTAGAACAAAATTATACGCCCCCAAGGAATCTCAAAACAAAAGTTGAAGTTCAAGGATTGACTATGGCGGACTATTACAATTGACTTCGCAAATAGTAAGATTTTGAATGAGCATATTGCTCCATATTGTTAGGATAGAAGCTGATACATCTATCAAAAGACAAGCCTATGAGGGTAATTCCAGCAAAATAAACCACTTGTCCATTTGAGTTCAAGTAAAAAAGTAATCCCGTATTACTAAATCATACTCAATAATAAGGGAATTTATAAGGACAATTACGATTATGAATTAAATGATGTCTCGTGAATTGTTGTCATTTAATTTTGAAATTCTACCATGTAATAGTTGCTGTGACAAATCTTCGACTTCTCCTATTTCTCCTTGATCTTTTTTTTTTTTTTAATTTTTTTTTTTTTTAATTAGTATTTGCTACCCCGTCAACACATGAATAGGAGACAATTTGGACCAACACAATATCAAAATACTAATGGAAGATTATCAGAAATAATGAAACTACAAAGACGAAATAAGATCTTATTAAAAAGCTGGAAGAGAGTGACACTATCGTCTAAAATAGCTGCCAAACTTAAATCGTGATATAACGAGAGCAGCAAAAACCAACAACTCCATCGAGCTTTTCAGAAATGAAAACATTAACAAAAATATGCCACCACTCCCACCAACTCTTCCAGTCACCATCTTAAGCTTCAGCAAATCTTGCATTGAAAAACAAATTGTCTTTTAGAAGGTGGACCACGTAATATCTATGCAGAAGAACATATACAGAAAAGTTTTCAATTAATGATATTATGCCTACCCCAATTCAGAGAGCGTCAAGTGAGCCTTAGCATAGTCAGCAAAGAAGGCATCTTCATCCTGACAAAGCAAAAAGTTACTCCTGTCAGTCAACACAGCCAGCATTTTAGAACTTACATGAACAGTGTATATATATATATATACTAACCGCAGCATATTTCTCAACATGGGTGCGGAAAGCAGGATCAGAGAGGAGAGCCTTGTCTGATGGCAACTGTAAGAGCCCTTCTTTTTCCCCACTCAAAAGCTCCCTGACAATAATAATGTCGAATAAACAAAAAATGAATAGATGAGAAACTGCAAAAAGGCAGGTTTATTTAGTATTCTTACTTAAAGTATGAGTTGTCAAAGATAAGGGGATTGGTGGTCCAAGGTCCCTCAAAACCAGAACGTTCTTTGTGGCACCTTCCCTGGAGAAAATATCACAAAGAAATAAGTATGTAGCAATAGAACCTCACAGCAAATAGATCTAAACATTAAAACCAAGGAACAAACCAAGGTATGGGCCCCAGAGAGTGCAACAATATCCTGGTCAGAAAGACCCATTTGTTTCACGAACACATCCCTCAAGTGGTCAGAGCCTGCATTAGGTTTACATATGATTATCAAGGCAGGCAAATTGCAAGAAATATTATATTCCTCTACACAGTTTTGCAATCAGAATCTGCTCTATAAAGCTATCAATCTATCAAAAGACAGATTGCAACGGAACAACTTACCCTTGGTGGCATCAGGCAAGCGACCTTCAACAGGTGGTTCTGGCTTGTCCTAGGCAACGCAATGTTAACATAGATTCAGATTTCACCAAATAAGTAATTTTAATATTGACATGATTAGTCACTTATCAACCAGCATGACCTTTTTAGTTTAGAACAGATTGCAACTGGAGAACAGTCATCATACAGATACATTTAAATTACACAATTAAAAGGAGAGGCACTTCCATAACTAAAGAGAAATAGATAAATCATCAACTTAAGGAAATCACAAGCAGCAAACACCACACTTAAACATTGCATAACAGTATTGACTTCTCAAATACCCAACTGCAAAATTAGAATCTAGTTGGGCATAAATATGACTTGTCATCACTTCCATATTTTGAATATATAAATAAAACAAATTTTCTATACATAAAGTAGGAAAGGGATTGTAAGAGTATGAATCATCAAGTCAGTATTCACAATGCAGGAGGAGACTTTTGCCAAAAGCATAAAATTTGGATAGAAGTTTCTCAGTATCACATGTCAGTATTTCCTTACAAATCGGGCCTCAAATTTAGATGTAAACTCTATTCAATAGTCATTACAAGTCAATTAGAATTGCTACAAAGCTGCAGAGAAAGTCTGACTAACCTCTCTGCCAGGGTGAAAGGGAACATCAGGTCCACCAGTAACTTCAACAGCAACAACACCTGTCAACTGGACCAAAAGAAAAATAACAAGTCAGCTCTGCACTTTGTTTAAGCAAATAAAAAAGGTAAAGAAAATAACCAACTAACAATCAATACAAGGGTACATACTTGATGGAAATCAGCATGGGAGAGGATGGGAAACTGCTCCCTAATGGGCTCCAAGAGTCTGAGAGCAATGTCAAGACCATTGTTTGCACCATGTGCTTGCTCAGCTTTGAACCTCATGGTACCAAAAGGACCTCCAGTCTTGGAAGACACATCATAGGTTCCAGCAGAGTGCCATCTGAGACAACAGAAAATATCTTTAAGGTCATGATCAACTTTCCCTTATCTTTCTCAGAAAAAAGTTACTGCAATAATCTAATTCACATGACATTTCCTATTTCAAATATTCATAAAATGCATAATACCCTCCTTTTATACACAATTCTCAAAAATTACAATTCATTATACCATTAGATCTTATGTATTGTATTCACTGTAAAATAGTCATTCACCATTACTTAAAACATAAGTCCACTATCGTTAATATAAAAAGATGAACCACCATATTAAAAACAGTGTTAAAGGGAGGAGAAACTACTACTCTTTTGTAAATTGAGCAATTCAAAATTTGCAAAAAGAAAAAGGACAAGAAATCTGCAGAAGAAGCAAAAACCAATTGAAGAGAACATACGCAAGACGGAGCATAATAGGAGCACAATTCTTCTCAGCAATGAGTGCTCTGAGTTTCCTTTTACATTTGTCAACAGCCTTGAGGTAGTCCTCGCTCACGGTGGGATAGGACTTACCCATGGTAATTGATCTACAAAGCATTTAAGTACAATAAGATCCCAAGTTTCACAATCCAATACATATCAATATATTAATCAAGATAGTATGGTATATAAGGCTCAGGTATTTGTAGGAAAAAAATATTATGTGTAAACAGATCCATGCACTACTAGAAGTTGAAAAATAACAATATGAAACATATTTCAGAAAAGGAGTTCATACAAACTAATTAAGTATGTCTTTGGCCGTGAAAATCAAATATTATTCACTTTATTGGTAATTTTTAAAATCAAAAGCACTTCTGATAAACTTTAAATGGATGACCAAATTATCCCATTCAAATGGTTCAGGGGAAAAATTGCCTTATTTTCCCTTGCTATGGAACAACCATAAGAAGGAAAGGCATTTTTCGTTAGTGTGTTTTGGAACCAAAAATGTAACAATAAGGGGATTTAGGATTCAAAAATGTAACAGGGTTAAATTTGACCTATTTTGAACAGGCCAAGGGTATTTTTGGCATTAAAAATTTAGGTTAAAATTTGAAAAAAGGAAACACAGTGAAAATGAAAAATGATGAATATAAGGGTTTTGGGATTTCACTTGTATTTTGCCCACTGATTTTCAAATAAAACCAAAAAGGCAGAAAAAACCTAAGTAAATTCTTGTGGCCAAACAAGTTGAGACTAAAACCTCCTGTCAAGCTAAAAATGATCTATAAACATCCATCGAAAAGACGTCTATACTCATGTTCTTAGAAAAATTATCAGTACTCTAATATATAAAGCTCCGGCCAAACTAAAATCGCAGTTAAAAGATCGATACACATTCATCGAAAAGAAATCAAAAACTCATTTTTCTATAAAAAAAAAAAAGATATTCGTAATACATAGATTCATATCAAGATCAGATGCAGTCTATAAATCATGGATCATCCTCTGTAAAGGATCACATAATCCCAGGCAAACAGGCATACCAGAAACAAAAATGCAGTCAAAACATCTATCTATACACACATTTCACAACATCAACAAGGCAATTCAAGGTGAAAGAAATAGAGCCGCATAAGAGATCCATAGATATCGATAAGAACCTGAGAGAGAGAAAGGCAAAATGTTAAACCCTTGAGAGAGAGCGAGAGAGTACGGCACGAGCAGACCCCAAGCAGCGTAATGAAATGAAAAGCCAAAAATGAGGGAGATAAAAGGGAAGAGAAGGTTCTGGAAGGCAAATGTAGACCGTAGGATTAGGATGATCGTGTGGCTAAGATTGAGAGGAAAGTCAGATGAATTCTTCTAATTGGTGGAAAATCGAATTTGGATTTTTGTGAATCGTGGACTCCATCACATCATCGAGACTTTTTAAATATTTATTTAAATGACTGAAATGTCCTTAGTGCCAGAATTATCTTATTAGTACTCCCTTCGTTTCATTTCACGTGACACGCTTTGATTTGGCATGGTGTTTAAAAAAAAGAAAAATACTTTTAAGAAAAAGGTGTTACATAAAAAGAGACAGAAAGAATACTAGTTTTTGAATCTCGTGCATTGCACGGGCCCAATAGATATTTTAATAGCTATCGCAAAATTAAGTGGATACGTTATTGCAACTTCATAGCTGCAGTAGATAAAGAAATAACTAATTAATAATTAATAGCAGTGACATAGTAAAATTAAGTAGTTACTTTAATAGACACCGTAGCACTAAGCAGAAAGTGTGTAGTCACCTTGCATGTTTCAAACAACTGCAGCAGGCAGCTGAAATGCTCAGCCGTAATCAGTAATTTAAATAATAATTAATAGAAATATCATAGTAAATTTGTGCAGACACTTTAATAGCCTCCACAAAATTAGTAGACTCGTTATTTTATAGTTGTAGTTGATGAAGAAATAATTAAATAATGCTTGATAGAAATACCGTAAAAATATTATCGTTGCTGAGATTCAATCTCAAAACGCTGGATTTAAGATGTCGAGTTAGAACCACCAAGCCAAGCAACAATTGTCTGCTTGAAGTAGCTGAAGCATGCAGCTCAAACAGGCACGATAACCCTAATCTTCTCAAATAAACGACTTATTATATATAGAAAATTTCATATTGGATAAATATTTAATGATATAATTAATATTTTACTATATTAGACTCTACTTATTTGGCAATAGATCAAATAAATGTATATCTTTTTATTTAAGTATAGTTTTGAAATATTGCATTTCTTTTCATATTTTTAAATTTTATGTCTTGTCAAATTATCTCAAAAAAGTAGTAAGAAGATTTGTGTGTCTACCATCATCAAGTTTTACTTTGTGGACGAAACTTGTTGATGATAGTGTTGTGTTCGATCAAACTGCATCAAGATGAAGGAAGAAATAATCACTTCCCTTGTACTTTGCAAATAAGTGAAACCAATATAATTAAAATATTAATATTATTTAATACTTATCAAATAAAAAAATATTTCATCCTTTTTGAACGGATTAAAATGAAAAGTATTTTTTTTCAATATTTAACAAGTATTAAATGACATTATAAAAAAGAAAAATACATTGTATAAGAAAGAGTATCGAAATTAATGCAAAATATTTATTTATTTATCAGTTAAAAAATATTCCATAAAATGTATTTACTTTCTTTCCAAGTGTAATATCTATATTAATAATAGAATATTTATTTTCCTCCTAGGTTATAAATCTATAAGGGAAATACCATATATATTTTTATTTCATTCCCTTTAATTCTATGTAAATAGTGATATTTTTGTTTTGACCCAATTTCTCTAATCTTTATCCTCCTTAATCTCTCTGATTTTTCATAATAATAAATTAACTTGCATTTTCACTATTTTCCTTTCAATTATATGGTCTCCACTCCAATAAAAGGTTTATATCTTTTATCCACCTTTTTAAAATCATATCACTATTATTTTTGTTTTGACAGGACACCTTATATTAAATGTGGAATTTCGTAATATAATTTAAGCAAAATGAAAATTTGCTTTTAGTCTAGTTTTATATTCAGTAGAAATTTTGTTAATGACAAATATATCCTCAAATTATTTTTAAATCATTATATTCTTCATCTTATAGTAACAGTTTACACGTATTTTTATTTGTCCTTTTTTTTTACAAAAAAAAATGGGAGTAGAGGAAGGCGAAATGGGGAGGAAAATTACAATATGGGAAATCAAACTCTCATCAACAAGGTGAGAGTTTAGGTAGTCAACCAACTGAGCTACTAAGATTCTCCTATTTGTCCTTTTAATCATCACAACTAACACAAACTTTAATTTCAAATCTTTGAATAGTAGTTGATCAAAGATTTTGGATCAAATTTTAAATTTTTTCTTCAAGAATTTGTTTAGTTTTGAAATTTGATTAGACTTTAATTAAAAATTTATCCTCAAATATATTCAAGTTAAAAACCTAGACCAGTTTTAGGGAGAAATTTCTCTTTCATTTTACAAAATTCTAAAAGAAGATTTAATTGTGTTGAAAGTAGTGCCTCAAAAGCTAGAAATGAGTTGTATCACAAAATACAACTTAAAAGTAGGATTAAGTTGAATAATTCAGCTGCAGTGTTATGTAGAATCTGATTAAGTTCCTATTTTTTAGGCTTTAGTTATTAGAGATAATCATCTATTTTATTCTCTCCAACAAATTGGTATCAAGAGCATGTTTATTTTAAGGGACCTGTGAGAAGAGAGTGAACTATAAAAACCATTCTTTGAACTATTATCTTAAATAATTTATAGAAAATGAATTCTGAAACAAGTTTCTTAACTCCACCTGTCTTCAACGGTGAGAATTATCAAGCTTGGGCAATTAGAATGACGGTTCATCTTGAAGTGTTATATCTCTGGAAAGCAGTAGAAGAGGACTATGAAGTAGCTCCTCTTGGTGATAATCCAACAATAAATCAGATAAAAAATCACAGGGAGAATAAGAAAAGCAAAGCCAAAGCTAAAGCTTGCCTTTTCTCTACAATATCACCTTCAATTCTTACAAGAATCATGCAAATGAAGTCTGCTGCAGAAATCTGAGAGTATCTAAAAAAGGAATACCAAGGAAATGAAAGAGTGCAGAATATGCATAGAACTTGTTAAAGCTTTGCAGGCATTGGAGCAGAGAAGAATGATGAGGAGAGAAGGTTCTGTTGAAGGTGCTTTTCAAGCTAAATCAGAGAATGAGTCAAACAAAGGAAGAAAAAAAAAACAAGAAGCTAAGGCCGAGTAATAATTACAACAAACAGGGAGGAAATCAGCCAACCTACCCTCACTGCAAAAAGACAAATCACTCTCAATAGAAATGTTGGTCGAGGCCAAATATCAAGTGCAACAAATATGGTCAACTAGGTCATATGGAGAGGGTATACAAGACACAATTGCAACAAGAAGAAGCCAAGGCAGTTGTAAATCAATATCAAGAAGAGCAATTGTTTGTAGCGACTTGTTTTGCCAGCAAAAGAGCTTCTGAAAGTTGGTTAATTGATAGTGGATGCACAAATCATATGACCAACGACCAAGAGCTCTTTAAAGATCTAAATAGATCTTTTATTTCCAAAGACAAAATTGGAAATAGAGAATATCTTGATACAAGAGGAAAAGGGACAATTGCAATTAAAAGTTTGAACCTGTTGGATGAGACGCAAGCAGCAGCTATCCAATTGGAAAATAACTCAGAATTATGGCACAAAAGAACACTTTTTGATATATATCAAAGGTGTAATGTTGCAGTTTTAGAACCAGGTGGATTTATGAAAGCTGCTAAGGATGAAAAATGGAGATATGCGATGCAGGAGGAGCTCAAAATGATTGAAAAGAACAATACATAGGAGCAGGGTAACAGACCATCACACAAGAAGGCTATTGGAGTCAAGTGGGTTTATACAACTAAGCTCAATCCTGATGGTTCTATAAACAAGTACAAGGCGAGGCTGGTTGCAAAAGGGTACTGGAAAATCCACCAGCTTGATGTGAAATCAGCCTTCCTCAATGGCTACCTTGAAGAAGAAATCTTTGTAGAACAACCTAAAGGTTATTCTATCAAAGGCAAAGAAGACAAAGTGTATTTTCTAAGGAAGGCATTATATGGTTTAAAACAGGCTCCTAGAGCTTGGTATAGCAGAATTGATACTCATCTTTTGAGCTTAGGCTTTCAAAAAAGTCTCAGCGAGTCTACGCTCTATATTAGAAGAGAAGATTCTGACTTAACCATTGTCTCTTTGTATGTAGATGACTTGCTAGTTACAGGTAGCAATTTGAACTTGATCATACTATTCAAAACTGAAATGATGGAGGTTTTTGAGATGACAGATCTTAGTGAAATGTTCTATTTCCTTGGAATGGAAATTCAGCAAAAAGGACAAGAGATCTTTATATGCCAACAGAAGTATGCTAAAGAAATTCTCATTAAGTTCAAAATGGAAGAATGCAAGTCTACAACAACTCCTATGAATCAAAAGGAGAAGTTTTGCAAAGAAGCTGGAGCTAAAAAGATTGATGAAGGACTTTATAGGAGTCTGATAGGTTGCCTAATGTACTTGACTGTAACGAGGCCAGATATTCTTTATGCTGTGAGTTTACTTTCAAGGTACATGCATTGTGCTAGTGAAATTCATTTTCAAGCAGCTAAACACGTGCTTAGATATGTTAAAGGTATTGCAAATTTTGGCATAATGTTAAAAAAAATCAGATTTTCAGTTTCATGGATTTTCTGATAGTGACTGGGCTGACAACTCAGATGATATGAGAAGCACCTCAGGTTACTATTTTAGTTTTGGCTCTGGCATGTTCTCTTGGTGTTCAAAAAAGCAAGATACAGTAGCACAATCTACAGCTGAAGCAGAGTACATTGCAGCTGCGTTAACTGTGAATCAAGCTCTTTGGATTCAGAAGCTGTTGACAGATTTGTACATGGAGTAGAAGAAGAGCATTGAAATCTTTGTTGATAATCAAGCTGTAATTTCAATTGCAAATAATTCTGTTTTACATGGAAAGACTAAACATTTCAAGATCAAGCTTTATTTCTTAAGGGAGGTACAACAGAATGGAGACATAGCCTTAGTGCACTGCAAAACTGATTTTCAGAATGCTGACATCTTGACGAAGGCTCTACCTAGAGCAAGGTTT
>DF361979.1:29641-41236 GCA_000787875.1 Solanum virginianum
AATTTTTCATGCTGATCGTAAATTAGACCTTGAATTTTCCATCAGAGCTTGGGAAGATGCATTATGCACACGATTCCATTCTAGTGGTATTTCGATAATTTTACCTGGCCATTACATTTACTCAAACTCTAAAGTCTATTATTTTCAAGGACTTTAACTCATCTCAATTAACTCAATTCTTATTTAACAACTCAATGACTTAGATCGTTATTAAGAAGAAGTCATTTAGACAAAAATCAAGAACTCAATTATGAAGACTAATAGTATCATCAAACTCACTTAACTCAACCTCATACTCACATCAAGATTTTCATCAACATACTCAAGTCAAGGCTCTAGACTACATCCCTAGGTTCATTCATGCATGCTTTCACAAATCAACATATAGGGTTATATAATATCTCATGAAAAGTATTCAATTCAAAAAACAAATTTGTGATGATCATCAACATATGAAAATACATGTAGTAGATATAATTTTCAAGAAAATAACCAAGAAAGTATTTCAAGAAACATATATGGGGACCCATGAACTCACAACTCCTCTATTACAATCAATGGGGCACATGGGAGAATAATCTCATGCTTTAGTTTAGCCTTACATACTTGATGGGACGCTTTTCGCAATCGATCCTCAATAACTCTCCTCAAACTCCTTGAATTTACGCTCCTCTTCTCTTCTCATTAGCCCTAGTCTTTTTCAAGAACATAGAAAGGACCTAGAATAGGGTTTAAAACCCTTTTTATGCTCAAAATGACCCATTTAGATTGTGTTTTGAGTTTAGAAGGGGTTGGGAAAGGTCAAAAATGCCCCTCATAAAATGAAAGAAAAACGTTCACCTCAGAATACGGTGTCCGGTATGTATTTTTGGGGTTTTTCGCCAAAAATTCTTTAAACGAATTTTCTAATCCAGTAGAAAAATTTTAGACAAAAGCCAAGTGTTGGTCTGCGACAAGTGCGCATCATACACCTATCGCGCACCCTCACTAGAAATCGTTTTCGCATCAAAAAATTATCTTTTAATCTAATTGCTCTAAAAATCAACTGAGACCACTCCCCCAATTAATTTTTCACGCTGATCGCATATCCAAGCTCTAATTTGCCATCAGAGCATGGGAAAATACATTATACGCACATCTCTCTTCTAGGGGTATTTTGGTAATTTTATCGGGTGTTACAAAAATGTTAAGAATTTAATTTTCAAACAAATATTTACTAGATGGATAACTTTACTATTAAGCTTTGATTTTCATATAGAATTTATAAAGGGAGAAAATAATTCTCTCCCAGTTTTTTAACACAGGAATTTTTACAAGAAAATAATGAGACCAAGAATCCCGGGAGTAAGATCCCTGAGGCTCCCACTTCAACCCTTTTAACCAGAGGACAAAATGAAAAGGCCCTACAAAGAAGGGGATAAAAAGACCAAAAATAGATATTATATACCAAACATGTCTTATTATTAAAGAACCCGTGACTAGCTTATCCAATAAACCAACACTTAAAAATAACCCCTCATCATCAGCTACAAATATCTCTATCCATAAAAAAGATAGCTATGACATGAAACCCCCAAAAACATATTTTCAAGTAGTGATCCCAAACACCCATGGAAAAAAATAAGGAAAAGATCATTTCATTAGATAAGAAGGAATTCCCACTAACAGTTTTGTAGGTTTTACCAGTCATGACTCTTGATAGAGATTATGAAGGATTTGGAGTACCCCAATTGTTAAAATTATGCTATACCAATCGGAATTATGTGGAGACAAAAGATCCACTAAAAAACCCAAGGTATTATGAGTTTATGTTAACAGATACTAATTCCATCAAAATTGAGCACAAATTAGCAGATTGTAATGATCCAAATAGTATTCAGTTTTCAAGTTTTATGACTAAATAAATATTGAGCCCTTTTGAATGGTTTGTAGATCATCTACATACACCGATTCTCTTATCAAAAGTTCATCGACCTCAGACTTATAATTGGTATGATCATAAGGTAGTCTAGTACAACTTTATGTATATTAGGCCAAATACTCATACGTGGTTTATTAAAAATTCTGAGGAAATAAAACAAATGCAGTAATTTACCGATGATTTTATGAATGTTGGAGCCAATTTGGAGGTAATAAACAAGTATTATCACCACAATTTCTAATGCAGTTTGAGAAGTTTCAGGTAGAACAAAATATTTCTACACTACTTGAAAATATAAAATCATGTAAATTCTTTTTTGCAAAAAGAATATCTTATATAATAGTTGGTCCTCCGATATTCATGAATTTGAAAGGATCAAGTATCTGAGTGAAACTATAAGAATTAAAGGATGAACGCCAAAGGAGCATGAAGAAAAGCCACCTTCACAGAAGAAATTTGACATTTTAAAAGAAAAATTAAAAAGAAGGCTCGAGGAAGCCTTGTCAAGTTTGGATAAAGCTCCTTGTTCTGAGAAGATAATGGAGTTATTAGACGCCATCATCACAGACCAGTAAACAGAGCACAGAAGAAATTAGAGAAGATATTTTAATGAAAGAAGATATTTTTTCTGAGCTCTGTTCACTGGTCTGTGATGATGCAATGTCTAATAAGCTCAGAAAAAATATCTTCTTTCATTAAAATATCTTCTCTAATTTCTTCTGTGCTCTGTTTACTGGTCTGTGATGATGGCGTCTAATAACTCCATTATCTTCTCAGAACAAGGAGCTTTATCCAAACTTGACAAGGCTTCCTCGAGCCTTCTTTTTAATTCTTCTTTTGAAATGTCAAATTTATTTCGTGAAGCTGACTTTTCTTCATGCTCTTATGGCACACATCCTTTAATTCTTATAGTTTTACTCAGATATTTGATCCTTTCATATTCATGAATATCGAAGGACCAACTAATAATATAAGATATTCTTTTTGCAAAAAAGAATTTACATAATTTTATATTTTTAGGCAATGTAGAAATATTTTGTTCTACCTGAATCTTCTCAAATGGAATCAGAAATTGTGGTGACAATACATGTTTATTATCTCCAAATTGATTCCACCATTCATAAAATCATCGGGCAATTGCTGCATTTTTTTATTTGCTCAAAATATTTGATAAATCACGTATGAGTGTCTGGCCTAATATACATAATGTTGTACCAGACTACCTTATAATCATACCAATTATAAGTCTGAGGTCGATGAACTTTTGAAAGGGAATCGATGTATGTAGATGATCTAAAAACCATTCAAAAGGGTTCAATATTCTTTTAATCGTAAACCTTGGAAACTGAATACTATCTGGATCATTAATATCTGCTAATTTATGATCAATTTTGATGGAATCGGTATCTGTTAATATAAAGTCATAATACCTTCAATTTTTTGGGGATCTTCTATCTCCACATAATTCTGATTGTTGTAGCATGAGTTTAACAATTTGGGTACTCCAAATCCTTCATACTCTCTATTGAGAGCCATGACCAGTAATACTTGCAAAATTGTTAGTGGGAATTCTTTCTTATCTGATGAAATAACCTTTTCTTTTTTGTTTTCCTTGGTGTTTGGGATCACTGCCTGGGAATATGTTTCTGGGGTTTCATTTCCTAACTATCTTTTGTCTGGATAGAAATATTTGTACCAGATGATGAATAGTTATTTTTAAGAGTTAGTTTATTGGATAAGCTAGTCATAGGTTCTTTTAATGATAAAGACATGTTGGGTTTATAATATCTATTTTCGGGCTTTTTATCCACTTTTTTGAAGGGCCTTTCCATTTTTTCCTCTAGTTTAAAGGGTTGAAGTGAGAGCCTCTGGGCCTTATTCTCGGGATTCCTGGTCTTGTTATTTTCTTGTAAAAAATCTTATGTTAAAAAATCTAAGAGAGAATTATTTTCTCCCTTTATAAATTCTATATAAAAATCAAAGCTTAATAGTAAAGGTTGTCATGTGGTAAATATGTGTTTGGAAATTAAATTCTAAACATCTTTCTGCACAACATCTTTGGTTTCTTTGCAGTCTACTCTTAACGAAAAAATTTTGTTGATTAAATCATCTTGAAATTTAGTAATATATAGTACAATAGCTAAAATTTTCCTTTTTATAGTACTATAGTTTTTCTGGGTATCATTCCAATTTCCTAGAGTGAATCTCACAAGTTATTTTCCCGATTCGTCCAAAATCTTTTGTTTAAGCATACCTCCATACCCTATTTCTGACGCATCGGTTTCTACAACCATGAGAGCATCTGGATGTGGTATCCCTAAGCATAGGTGATTCTGAACTATTGATTTAATCTTTTGGATGGCCCTAGTGTGTTCTAATCTCCATGGTACGGGATTCTTTTTAATACATTGATAAAGAGATTAACAAATCTGACTAATATTAGGAATACAATCTACAACATAAATGAGACTCCTTAAAAATCTCTGGAGTTGCATTTTATCTATTAATTCATCGAGAAATCTAGACGAGAACTCTATGGCTCTACAAATGGGTTTATAAGTTCCTTGATACAAATCACCATGAAATCTAATATAGATCCAAAATAACTTAATTTTTTTAGTGCTGACTACTAGTCCATTTTTCTTAACAACCTTCAAGAAGGTTTGAAGATGATTAAAGTGTTGATCAATATCTTCAGAATATATTAACATATCATCCATATAAACTATAGAGATATGACTATATGGATTAAATATATTATTCATAATATTTTGAAACTCCAATGGAGCATTTTTACGTCTAAAACGCATTACATTCCATTCATATTGTCCAAAAGAGATATTAAAGGTTGTTTTATATTTATCTTTTTCGGTGATTTGTATCTGCCAAAACCCTGATTCATGTCAAACTTGCTATAAATATTAGCCTTGTAGGTTCTTTCAAGAAAATCTCTTTTATTAGGTATGGGGTACCTAATCCATTTTTATACTTTATTAAGAGGTTTGTGATTAATAACTAATTTTGGGGAACCTCTTTCCTTTTCGACATAATTATTGACATAGAAGACTGAGCAACTCCAAGGTGATTTGGATGGTCTAATAATTTTTTTAGCTAGTAAATCATTAATTTTATTTTTACAGTACTCCACTAATTTGGCATTCATTTGAATAGGTCTTACCTTAGAGGGTATAAACTTCTCATCAAATCCCTCTATATAGGGTAGTTCGACAACATGTCTTTTACTTTCTCAAAATGCATTAGGAAAGTCTAAACAAACTTCTCGTTCTATAACTTCTTGTAAGCTCTTTATTTTGGGTTGTACCTCAGGGGAATTTAGCGAGGATTCAATTCTTTTAATTTTTTATATCTTCCTTTCAATAATTTATTTGTTGTGGAAGTAGATTTATCCTAAAGATATCTTTATTTTTTATATAGTCACTTTGTTCTTTTGATATATTATTTAGATAAGGGAACGTCATTCTTTTCCCTAATATAATGGTATAGATACGATCTAATTCTGCAGTATATGGTTTTATTTGGGTTATAAAAAGGATGTCTAATGTTATTCTTCATCTATGTCGTTTGTTATTACAAAATCATTACCGAAACAAATTCCTTCATTACATATGTGTTCTTTATGTAGTTTATAATTTATTTTTAGTCATTCTCGTATTGCAGAGAATAACTGGATAGTACTATTGCCATGCCCTGGGAGGGTACCCTAGACATAGCCGGCACTCAGAGACTATTGCTAGTCCCAAAGCGAACCACTTGGCCTCATCACATTCATTCATTTAGTGTAACTCAAAAAACCCAGGGGGAGACTAAAGATATGAATAGGCAATCTAAATCTCAAAACAATATAAATAAAATAGGTTAGTCAGAAAGAAGCTAGCTCAACAAGTCTCAACATCAACACTCAACTCTAGTCTATGAAGCCTCTATGACTATCAATTGGTGCCAATAACAGATCTGTGGCTACCTCAAAGCAAAATAAAGCTAACTCAAAGTCTAAATCTAATAAGAAAGATGAAAATAAATAACTATCCTCCAAAGTAAAGGATGCTCACCAACTCAGCTGAAATGCTCAGGTCCTCAACGATGTGCCCATTGATGATCTCTAGTACTTGCCTCAACGATGTACCCGTTGACGATCTATCACTATCAATTGGTGATAATAACAGATCCATGGCTATCTCAAAGCAAAATAAATCTAACTCAAAGTTTAAGTCTAATAAAAAAGATGAAAATAAATAACTATCCTCCAAAGTAAAGGATATTCATCAACTCAGTTGAAATGCTCAGGTCCTCAACGATGTGCCCATTAACGATCTCTAGTACCTGTCTCTGCATCATAAAATGATTCAATCCAAAAGAGGAAATCAATATGTGGAATGTACTGGTATGTAAAATAGCTTAATGAAATAGAAATAGGTAGAGTAATGTAGAAACAACATCAACTCACAATAATACTCAATCAGAATGTCAAATGTTTATCTAAAGCGAGAATAAAGAGTAGACAAGTAACCCATCAACCAATCAAACCTTATCAATCAACTCAACTCAACTCAATGGAATTCTACTCAACTCGACTCGACTCAGAGTACTCAAGGTAGAAACTTTCTGGGGTTTCTCTTATCCCGCAACAATCACTTATGAGCCAATGATTGTACAACAATCCCTCTAATATTGCCACAGCCGTTCCGTACTTGTCCATTAAAGAATGCCTATGATCCACAAGGGATCTATCCTATAAAGTCCTCTATTGCTCTCAGGGACTTTACCTCAACTGGGGACCATGTGATGTAATGGTTTGATCCTCATCCTACTCTTGGCGATGTAGTCAATGAGTGTGGGTGGAACTCACTCTTACCTATTTTGATGCTCGATACTCCTCCCAAGACTTAATGCTCATAAAAATCTTCCTTAGCTCAATTAACCTTATGGAGGCACTTATCATCTCAATCAGTCTCACGGAGACTCTCATCATCTCATTAACTCAAACTCTAAAGTCCTCTATTATTTTTAGGGACATTAACTTATCTTAATTAACTCAATTCTCAATTTAAGAACTCAAGGACTCAGATCATCATTTTAGAAGAAGTCATTTAGACAGAACTCAAGAACTCAATTATGAAGACTCACAGGATCATTAAGCTCAATTAACTCAACTTCATACTCACATCAAGATTACCATCAACATAGTCTAGTCAAGGCTCTAGACTCCATCCGTAGTTTCATTCATGCATACTTTCACAAATATCAAATAGGGTTTATATAATATCTCATGAAAAGTATTCAATTCAAGAAAACAAGTTTATAATGACCATCAACATAAGAAAATACATGTAATAAATATAACTTTCAAGAAAATAATCAACATTCATGTATGTAAACTCATTAGACTCTTTATCTCCTCTATTACCATCAATGAGGCACATGAGAGAAAAATGTCATGCTTTAGTTGTAGCCTTACATACCTGGTGTGAAGCTTTTGGACAATTAATCCTCAAGACCTCTCTTGGAACTCCTTAATTTTACGCTCCTCTTCTCTTCTCTTTAGCTCAAGTCTTTTTCAAGAACATAGACTAGGGTTTAAAACCCTTTTTACACTCAAAATGACCCTTTTTATCATGTTGAGTTTTGGAGGGGTTGGAAAAGGTCTGGAATGACCCTTACAAAAAACTAAAAAAAGTCCATCTCGGGACATAGGGTCCATGATGAGGACCTTGTCAAATTTGGGTATTTTTCATCAACAATTCTCCTAATGAGTTTTCTAATCTCGTAGAAAATTTTAGGAACAAAATTAAGTGTTGGTCCACGGCAGGTGCGCATTACACACCTATCGGGTACCTTCATTGGAAATTGTTTTCGCATCAAAAACTTATCTTTTGATCCGGTTGCTCTAAAAATCAATCGATATAACTTCCCCACTTATTTTTTATGTTGATCGCATATTTGGCCTCAGATTTGCCATCAGAGCATGGAAACACGCATTATGCACACATCTAGAGGTATTTTGGTAATTTTATTGGGTGTTACATCATCTCCCCCTTTGAATCATTCATCCTCGAATACTGAGTAAGGGTGGACATCAAGGCACAAATAGACTCAAGACTCATCTCAACACTCACTTAATAACTCAAATTCTCGACTCTTCATCAACCTCAACAAACTCTACTCAAAATCAAGAATATACACATCAACTCAAGAATAGATGTGGATATTTAACTCTCATCTCTTCTTTAGCTTCCCATGTGGCTTCCTCAATGAATTGATTTCTCCAAAGGACTTTGACTAAGGCGATCTCTTTGGTTCTCAACTTAGGAACCTGACGATCAAGAATTTAGACTAGAATCTCCTCATAGGACAAACTATCCTTTACTTCAATGCTCTTAATAGGGATTACCAAGGCAGGATATCCTAAGCATTTCTTCAACATCGAAATGTGGAACACGGGATGAATTGCATCTAACTCAAAAGGCAACTCCAATTCATAAGCAACCTTCCTAATCCTCTTCACAATCTGATAAGGACCAATATGGTGAGGACTCAACTTCATCTTCTTTCCAAATCTCATGACACCTTTCATAGGTGATACTTTTAAGTATACCCATTCATTCATCTCGAACTCTAAGTCTCTTCTCCTTATATCGATGTAAGATTTCTGGAGACTCTACGTAGTCTTAACCTCTCTTTAATGACCTTTACCTTCTCGATTGACTGATGGACAAGATCAGGCCCAATCAACTCGTCTTCTCCAACCTCAAACCACCCAATTGGTGATCTACATCTCCTCTCATATAAGGCTTCATAGGAAGCCATTTGAATGCTTGCATGATAACTATTATTATATGCAAATTCAATCAATGGTAAATGATCATCCCAATTTTCTTTGAAATCAAGTACATAGGCTCTCAACATATCCTCTAATGAAAGGCTATACTCAGATTCACTATAGCACCCAATGCCTTCTGGAAAGATTTCCAAAATTGGGAGGTAAATTGAGTTCCTCTGTCCGAGATGATGGATAAGGGAACCCCATGCAACCTCACACTCTCACGGATGTACAACTTGGCATACTTCTCTACAATATTAGTTGTCTTAACGGCTAAAGAGTGAGATGATTTGGTCATCCTATCCAAAATCACTCATATCGAATCATGTTGCTTTTGAGACCTCAATAGATCAATAATAAAATCCATGTTGATCATCTCCCACTTCCATTCTGGAATCTCAAAGTTTTGTGCCAATCCACATGGCCGTTGATGCTCAACTTTGACATTTTGGCAATTTGGGCACTTCGAAACAAACTCAGCAATATCCCTCTTCATTCCACTCCACCGATAGACTTCCCTCAAGTCATGGTACATCTTGGTAGAGCTAGAATGAATGGAATATCTAGAGCTATGGGTTTTAGCCATGATTCTTTCTCGAACACCATCAACATCTGGAATGTATAATCTACTCTGTTATCTCAACACTCCATCTCCCCCTTTGGAGAAGACCATCACTTTTTGTTTATGGACCGCCTTCTTCAATTGGAGTGTGACAGGATCTTGGTCTTGCTTTTCTTTCACCTTTACCACTAAAGATAAAGCAAACTTATCCTGAACATTGACTCCTCCCTCATCATTCTCCTCAAGTTGAACTGTCAATCGAGCCAATCGATGCATTTCTTTAGCTAGCTCTTTCTTTCCTTCTTCAACGTGGGTTGTGCTACCCATTCATAACTGGCTAAGAGCATCAACAACAATATTAGCTTTACTAGGGTGGTAGAGAATAATCCTTGAGCAACTCTAACCATCTTCTCTGTCACAGGTTGAGCTCTGTCTGACCATGCATTCCGAACAAGTAGTGGCACCAGATTTTAAGTGCAAACACCATCGCTGCCAACTCAAGATCATGGGTCGAATAGTTCCTCTCATAAGCCTTAAGTTGTCTGGAAGCATAGGCTATCATTTTCCCTCTCTGTATTAGCAAATAACCTAATCCAATGCTTGACACATCACAATATCTTATAAAGTCTTCTATCTCATCAAGCAAGGTTGTAACTGGTGCAGCAGTCAGTCTAGCCTTCAACTATTGAAAACTCTTCTCACACTCATCAGACCACTAAAATTTGACCTTCTTCTGAATCAACTTAGTTAATGGTGTGGATAAGAAAGAAAATTCGTCATCACATCTATGGTAATAGCCGGCCAACCCCATGAAACTTCTTATGGTAGTGTCACACCCCGGGAGGGTACCCTAGAGGTAACCGACACTTAGAGACTATTGCTAGTCCCTAAGTGAACCACTTGGCCTTACCACATTCATTCATTCATACATTCTACTAATCAATAGAAGAAAAAAAGGAAGTAAATAGGCAAATGTTATCTAATCTCAAAATAATATTATAATAAAAAGCTAGTGGGTAGAACTCGCTCACAATCTTATAAATAAACAATCTGACTCTAGTTTATGAAGCCTCTATCAGTATTAGGTGGTGCCAATGACAGACCCATGGCTACCTCAATTAAAATAAAGCTAATAAATATCTAACTCTAAAGTAATATGAAAATAACATATGAATCCTCCGAAGTAAGGGAGGCTCACCAATCTGCTGAACATCCAAAGATCCTCAATGATGCACCTGTTGATGATCTCTATTCCGTGAAACTACATCATGAAATGATGTAACGCCAGAGTGGCGTCAGTACGTGGAATGTACTGGTATGTAAAATAGATGAGTGAAATCGAAACATATAGAATAATATAGCAATAACATCAACTCAACTCAGAAGACTCAACTCATCTCAACTCAGTAATTCATGCAAGTTTAAAGTAAATCATGCACTTTATAATGTACATTTGAAAGGAACGAAAGACTCCGTTAGAAATTCATGTTCAATTAGTGTTGCTTGGGAGATGACCATCAAATATTAGTTTTCAAAACAATGCATAAAAGTAATCATAATACTCAATTAGGGTTCATGTGAATGAAGGCATGAACATACGTCCAAACGATTACTCAATTTCAAGAACATTATCAAGATAATATTGTATAGAAACTCATTAATACCATAGAAATTGATACAAGAATTGGACCAAGATAATACTTCAAGAAATCATGTGTAGGGACTCATTGGTTCTCAGCTCATCTATGACCATCTATGGGGCACATGAAAGGACAATCCCATACTTTTAGTTTAGCTTTATATACCTGGGATGAAGACAATATAAAACCTTGCAAGAATTTGACTAGAGTCCTCAAGATAAAATCCCATGCTTTTAGTTTAGCCTTACATACCTGGGATGAAGACAATATAAAACCTTGCAAGAATTTGACTAGAGTCCTCAAGATACCAAGCTTCTCCTCTCTTGCTCTCTCAAAACTCTCACCTTCGGAGGCTGAGGAATGGGTATAAAAACCCTTATTTCATAAAAAAAATGATATTATAATCATTTATAGGAATTGGGAGGGGTTGGGGATTTCCAAAAAACCCTTCCCAATAAAAGAACAAAAATTCCATCTTGTAAAACCATGTCTGCGTTGCGCCAGGGGCGCGGACATGTGTTATTTTTGTGAAATTTGCATGACATATTGAAAAACTATTTTCCAGGAAAAATACACATAAAATGCATTTATCAAGTGTGTTTTATGTATAAATTTTCATAATTCATTTTTCGAT
>DF361979.1:41328-55082 GCA_000787875.1 Solanum virginianum
GATCTTTCAATCCCGTAGAAAAATTTTGAAAAAAAAGTGTTGGTCCGCGTCCCAGGCATGTCGCACCTTGGGAACGCATCAACACTATCTCGAAATTAATTAGCAAAAATTATTTTTCAACTCGGTTGCTCTAAAATTGGGTCGAGGCCATTTTTCCACTTAATATTTTGTGTTGATCCCAAATCCGGTCTTGAATTTCCATCAGAGCTTGGGAAGAAGTGTTATTCGCATGATTATGTTCTAGGGGCATTTCGATAATTTTCATAGGGTGTTACAGGTAGTCAGAATGTCTATTTGGGCTAGCTTTTAACTGCTTCAGTCTTTTAGGCATCTACTCGAATACTATCACTTGACACAACATGGCCTAGGAAAGCCATTGACTTAAGCTAGAACTCACATTTTAAGAACTTCGCATACAGCTCATGGTCCTTAAGAGTTTGAAGGACAAATCTGAGATGATTGGCATACTCTTCCCCATCTCTCGAATACACCAATATGTCATCGATGAACACAATTACAAACATATCAAAATATTGCTAGTCCCCAAGCAAACCACTTAGTTTCATCACATTCATTCATTCAATATAACTCTGGAAACTCAATGGAAGACTAAAGATATGAATGGACAATCTAAATCTCTAAATAATATAAATAAAATAGACTAGTCTGAAAGAAGATAGCTCAAAAAGTCTCAACATTAATACTCAACTCTAGTCTATGAAGCCTCTATCACGATCAATTGGTACCAATGATAGACCCATGGCTACCTTAAAGTAAAGCTAACTCAAAGTCTAACTCTAATAAGCAAGATGAAAATAAATAATGATCCTTGTTGCATGGCTACCTTAAAGTAAAGCTAACTCAAAGTCTAACTCTAATAAGCAAGATGAAAATAAATAATGATCCTCTGAAGTAAAAGAGGCTCACTAACTCAACTGAAATGCTTAAATCCTCAAGGATGCATCTGTTGACGATCTCTAGTACCTGCCAGATGTGGAATGTACTGGTATATAAAATAGATTAATGAAACAAAAACTGGTAAAGTTAAACAGAAACAATATCAACTCAAAACAATACTCAATCAGAATGTCAAATGTCTATCTAAAGTGAGAATAAAGACTAGACAAGTGTCCCATCAACCAATCAAACCTCGTCAATCAACTGTACTCAACTCGTCTCAATGGAACTTCAACTCAACTCAACTTGACTCAGAGTACTCAAGGTGCGAACCTTCTGGGAGTTTCTCTTATCCGACAACAATCACTTATGAGCCAATAATTGTACAACAATCTCGATGATGTTGGCACAGCCATTTCGTACTTGCTAGGTAAAGAACACCTATGATCCACAAGGGATCTATCCTCTATAGTCCTCAATTTCTTTCAGGGACTTTACCTCAAGAGGGGACTATGTGATGTAAAGGTTCGATCCTCATCCTATACTTGGCGACATAGTTAATAATAATACTAAAGTTGTTAGCACTTTATCTAAGAATAATAGTTGTTAGCACTTTATCTGAGAATAATAAAGTGAGTATTACGGCTAGATGAAGTCGATAATAAATCAGTTATTAAGGATAAACCGTGTCCCTCTTATCTGAGATACTAATCGGCTTCAAGGATTTGATTAGAAATTACATATAGTAGTTGATTTGTATAATTATTTTGTTGTAATATTTTATTTATTTCTTTATTTGTAGGATCACCTTTAGTGTCCACAATATCCATTTTAATAGGTGAAGCGGTGACTATTCTACCGTCTATGGGTAGACTAATTTCTTCTAAAGGAGAAATTTTTTATTCAACCACCTTGTTATTAGTAGTATAGCATTTATTAACAATCACATTTAATGATTCCTGCTAGTCATTTAATTTACCTGTATATTCAAACCATTTAAAGAATTTTATATTGCATCTCAATTTTTTCATATCTATACACCAGTTTTCTCTAAAAGCTACTTTTTATCTAAGGAATATTTTTGTATATCCCACTGTCTTTTTGTAAAATTGTTTGGACTAAACCATAAATTACCTAAATATGTAAAATTTGGCTCAAAACCTTCATTGGATATAATTGTACCGACATATATTTTAAGAGGCACAAACAAAGTAGTGTCGTTACTTATTATTTTTACTATGTTTGGTAGTATCTTTATTTCATTTTCTTGAAAACATGAAATCTTTGTTTTATGTTTTTTCGTAGTATCTTTTATTATAGTATTATTATTATTTAGTACTTTACTATTTTTAGCATATGTTGAATGATGTTGGAAGAGTAGTATTATTATTTATTGTTATTTTGTTTTTTTATAGGATATTTTGGATTAGAAACCTTTCTTGAAATTAGGATGTTGTTGTTTATTATTGTTTTATAGTTTGTAGGATTTTTTTCGTTATTTTGTAGGTTTGCAGGAATTGAAGACATGTAACTTTTATAAAGTGATAGACAAAGGAACTTCATAAAGTCCAATAATCTCTTGAATATACAAATTGCATAATCTTCTGTGATACCAGTTGTCAAACATCCAAAAAGTGGGTTTTGGTCATTCTTCCCACAATCATCCAAATCGAATAATGTTGCTTGCGAGACCGTGGTGAACCTGTGATGAAGTCCATGTTAATCATGTCCCATTTCCACTCCAGAATCTCTATATTTTGAGCTAAACCATATATTCTTTGGTGCTCCACTTTGACTTTTTAGCAATTTGGGCACTTGGAGACATAATCTACAATATCCCTTTTCATACCACTCCACCAATACACTTTCATCAAGTCATGATACATTTTAGTAGAGCATGGATGGATGGAATATTTGAAGTTATGAGTCTCTTCCTTGATTATATCTTTAAGATTATTTACCTAGTGGACCACCATCTACCTTGATATCATAAAATGGCATCTCTCTTTTTTGATATCTACCACCTTTAGCTGATGCACATCTTCCTTAAGTTGAAGTAGGATAGGATCTTGATCTTGCTTCTACTTCACCTCCACAACAAGACATGATTCTACCCCATTTTGTACCATGACTTCATCATCTTTTACGTCAATAAGTTGGACTCCTAATCCTTCATGTCTATGCACATCTTTAGTACTCTTCTTCAAGGTGTGTAGTACTACCCATAGACATTTTTCTAAGTGCCTCAGAAACAACATTCTCCTTACTTGGGTGGTAATACTTATGTCATAGTCCTTAAGTAACTCAAGCCACCTTTTTTGCCTCAAATTTAACTCTTTTTTACTGGAGACATATGTAGGCTCTTATCGCCTGTGAAAACATCTACATGAACCACATACAAATAGTGACTCTAAATCTTAGGAACAAATACTACCACTATCAACTTGAGATCATGCATTGGATAATTCCTCTTATGAATCTTACGCTGCTTGGAAGCACAAACTATAACTTTACCTTTCTGCATCAAAAAACAACTCAAACTAACTCTAGAAGCATTACAATAATTCACAAACCCATTAGTTTCCTCGTGTAGGAATCACACTAGTGACATAGTCAATATGATTCAACTCTTGGAAGTTCTTCTCACGTGCATCTGACCATTGGAATTTAGTCTTTTATTTTGAGTCAACATACTCAATGGGGCCAATATGGATGAAAATCCCCCTATAATTCATCTGTAATAACAGCTAAACTCATGAAACTCCTTAAGTCAGTTAGAGAAGTGGGTCTGGGTGAATTCCTCACTACTTTTATTTTTTGTATAAACCTGAATGGCTTCACCATATATGATATGACCTAATAATTCCATTAATGTGAGCTAGACGTCATACTTTGAGAACTTATCATACACCTCCCTATCCTTGAGAATCTGAAGAATAATTTGGAGATAGGTGGCATGCTCTCCATTACTTCAAGAGTATACCAATATGTTATAAAAGAATACAATAATAAACATGTAAAGTATGGCTTGAATACCTAGTTCATAAGGTCCATAAAAGCTATAGGTATGTTAGTCAAACCAAAAGAAATGATAAGAAACTCGAAGTGACCATAATAAGTTAGGAAGGCCCTTTTCGGGATGTCATATTATCTCACTTTCAACTGATGATAGTTTGTTCTGAGGTCTATCTTGGAGAAGCATGTGGCATCTTGAAGTTGGTTGAATAGATTATCTATCTTAGGAAGAGGATAATATAGTCGATACACATCCTAAAGGACCCATCCTTAACTTGAACTATATGATAAACAAACCCTTTGGTGATCAACTTTCTGGCCTTGAGGTAAGAGACAAAATAACCTTTAGGCACTAGGGACTACCTTTCTACTCTATGATAGGCTCATTTGAAAACCAACTTCAAAATTCAAGTCATACAACCAACAATGGCATAACCAACAGAAAATAATCCATCCCTAAAATGACATCAAAATCAACCATGTCCAACTCAACTAAGTCAACCATAGAATCTTTATGATAGATGAAATGATGCAATCCCTATAGACTTTTTCAGCAAGAATAGACTTACCAATAGAAGTAGAGACATTGAAAGTCTTAAGATGACTCTCAGGAAGGATCTCAAACTTATTTGCTAGATAAAGAGTCATAAAGGACAACATTGCACCTGCATCAAGTCACGCATAAACATCAAAAGACAAGACTCAGAGCATACCAGTCAGAATATTAGGAGAATTACCTAGGTTTTATCAATACCCATAGTATATAGATAGTTTGTACCCCCGCTTGTTCCAGTAGTAGCGCCTCTCTGATTGCCTCAACCTTGTGGTGCTGTAGAAGAAGTGTGAGACTTATTGGCCCCCATCATTTGGCCTATGCATTAGTCAATCATTATGATAATGTCCTATCTGACTACACTTGAAATAAGAATTAGTGTCCACATGACACTCTTCCAAATGGAGCATATAATACTTGTAACAAGGTGGCTTCCTTTTAGTTTCTTGGGCCGCACTCCCTTGTGTCTACAATCCTTGATCTCCATTTTGTTGACCCTTTGCAGTTGGCATACTTGCGATGGTGCACTGTTGGAAAAATTCTTCTAGAAGATGGACCTATAACCTTTACCTTGATTATGATGGCTAGGTTCTTGCTCAATTGATTTGGCTCTATTGCTTAAGTGCTCCTCCCTACCTTTTCTCTTGTCATCTTCAACTTATTGAGCATACAATACAAACCTAGAGATATAAACATCAGAGATTAGTGGTGAGGCCTTGTGCTCCTTCTTCACATGCTTAGCCAACCTAAAAACAAATTTTATCATCTTAGCCCTCATGTCTAAAACCATCTCTGAACATATCTGGACAACCGAGTGAACTTCACACCATAATCTTTGATGGTCATTCCTTCTTGTTTCATATTTACAAACTCATATACTCTTGTCTTCCCTAAGATCATTAGAAAAGAATTGGTCAAGAAATTCACTCTTGAACTCATCCAAAAGAGCAAGCTTCGTATCCTTGCCATGACTTTCTTACCATTTGGGTATACCAAATATTAGCCATATCTTGGAGTTGATATGTAGGAAGCAAGCTCCACTCCCCCAGTCTCAATCACATGCATTACCTTCAAAACCATTCACATTCATCTATGATGGATCCTCATTAACCTAAGAACCTATAAAGACTTGCAGGTTCATATTCACAAAATCTCTAATCTTTATAGAAGCCGATGACTCTTGGATGTTAATGTTCTGGACAGAGGTGTCTTACTGACCCACCTTAGAAGCTACTACTTGGTTAAACATATATGGCTCCCCTAAATTCGTCCTCTAAAGTTGGAGTGGGCTGAGGAAGAGGCATTTGATGAGCTTTAGTAGTCCTTGTAGGCAATCCCTTGGTCCTCGATCCTGTAGGTGCCTCGAGTGTTGTGGCTTTAATGGTGGCATTGCTCCTCTAACTGGTATAATACATTGGAACCATTGTTTGCAAATATATAACACACAAGTTTGAAATAAATTTTTGTAGAGTTAAACATTATCACACCCCATTGTTCCATAATCTCCTGAAGAAGCTAGAATTTAAATAAGTGAAAGAATTCCTAATTAATGTCTCATAGCCTCCTGATTATATACATGGTACATTTCACACCCACAAGCAAGACTCTACTAGACAAGTCCTCATAGACACTCAAGGACTCTAAAACCTTGTGCTATGATACCAAGTTTATCACACCCCAAGAGGATACCGTAGACATAACACTGAAAAACCACTGCTAGTCCCCAAGTGAACTACTTGGTCTCATCACTTACTTCATTAATGAAATACTCAATAGAATCAATGAAATATTCATGTGGGCTTTAGGGTATCACAATTAATGAACAATTATGTTATGAACCAGTCCTATGACGTAGTCGTAACACAGCGAATGAGAAATTTGAAGGTACCTCACCAAAGTCTCTTAGAATTCATTAAGCATTCATAGGTAATCAAAAAACATAATGCAAAATTTAAAGTGTGGGAAGGGACTAAGGGGCATCAATCATTGAAAAAATGAGGAAGCATCCACTTAAACCATAATCTAAGCAGTCCAAACATAGCATTATACATAAGGGATTTAGCAGAAGCTATGATATACTTAAGCTCCCCTTGAATACAAAATTCATAAAAATAAGATAGAAAGTAAAAGTCATCACTCAAAACCATCAATGTCTAAAATATACAAAGCATAGGAAATAAGGTGCAATCCCTAAACTAGGGGCTTACCAAAGCTACTATTCTTAGACGACAAAGCAAGCCAATTGTTAGTGGACGAGATGGAGCATCGGTTCCCACATGGTGACATCATGTAGGTAAAATATGCATTAGTACATTTACTGTACTAACTATGTGAGATGCAATACGAATATGAAACTGCAATATCATCATGCATAAAATTGTAATGCCATCATTTATAATATTTAGAGGTATCCATGCATAGAGTTGTAATGTTATTGTTCAAATCATTCAAGTCTATGTCTAAGAATAAGGTTCAACGTTAAGTAAAGATCAATGCATCATATAAAAACATATTTAAGGAATAATGATATCAAATGGGAGAGATTGTAACTAACATATAAGACCATGTGAGCTACTACATGGAATCCAACATAACCTCTTACATTGGCACAGGGAGTTCACTTGCCTAGTGGAACTCCATCAACTTATGCATGCATATATTAGTGAAATATAGCTATTGTGGATCCAATATCCTTAGCCTAAAAGGATTCCTAGGGTGGCACATAATTAGTAAGACAAGAGGTTGTTTCTGAGGTTCCCTTACTGAACACCACATCAACGCCTCATTCTGTAATAAGTCAATCCTATGAAATATTTTAAATACTAGCATAATTATGCAATTATAACTTAGAATAATAAGTATAAATTATCACGACCCTTGCCTAGAGCCTACATATGATATGGCAAATGGGGAACCCAAAGGGACCCTAAATAAGTATCTAAGCATAAATAGGACATCCTTGGCTACAAAAGCATTAGCAATCACTAATCAATGAAGTCTAAGTAAAATAGGGCTTTGGACTCAAACTATGGGGATGTTAAGGGAATAGGACTCTCCACCATCAAATTGCAAGCAAAGACTAAGGGGCAAGTAAGTATGACCCATACTATGGAGGAAAATAGGGGCTTAGGACTTTCATCACAAGCCATCAACATTCAATCATCTCATACAAGGGATAGGGACTAAAGGAAGTCATAACTAATACATAAGCATCATAAGATTCAAGCTCATCATATGTATATATATCCAACAACATCTCTAGCATCCATGGAATGGGGACCAAGACATCTCCTGGGCTCACCCTCAAAAGTAAATGTTCAAAAGTAAATAAGTGTTTAACATAGCATGAAAGAAAGTGGTTGTCATTCTCGAAATAGAGAACTAGTTATTATTGTCCTCGAAATAGAGGACTCACCAATAGTAAATCTTCAAGCCAACATACTATCCACAAAGAGGTACATAAATAGGAGATTCGGTCCCTACATGGTTAGATCATGTAGACAAAGAGTATGTGTTAGTACTTGAAATGTATTAATTATGTGGGATGCAATGCAACAAGAGAACATAAATAATCAAGATGAATATTCATATATAATAAAAATAAGTTCAATATGACATGTATGATCAATGGTTAAGTCAAAACATGCATGGATAAAATCAAACTTGCATAACATAACATACATATGTGGGAGGAGACCTTAACCGATATATAAAATCATGCGAGCTACTACATGGAGTCCCGACATTGCCTTCACAGCAGACAAGAAGAGATTTACTTGCCAAGGCAAACCATAGCCCACAGTGATGGGTAACTTATCCTATTTTGATCCACTAGAAAAAGACCATTTAGGGAAATAATATATACCTATGATAGCACATAGTTATGAGATCAAGACTTTATATTAGGACCCCTTGAGTAGAGCCTCCACCTTAAGCCTCATTCGGTGCTAAGTCTAGTCCCATCGAATAATTGACATAATCATAAGTGTAATCATGAGTTGAATAACTTGTAAGAACATAGCAGTATGATAAGAGTAGCTCATTCATATACTTGACCCCTTCACCTGAGCTTTTATCTTGCACAAGAGGGTAAAATATTTCATATACTTGACCCTTTCAAGTGGGCATTTTTTTGCACATGAGGGTAAACATGAACATTCTTGACCCCTTCTAGTGAGCACTTGACCCTTTCTAGTGAGCAATTCATTCACAAGAGGGTAGAACATAGAATAAGGGCTCAAAATATTGCTTATAAATCATAGGAACTTTTAATGAGTTCAATATATGCTTGGGAGTCCATATTTTATCATAACATGCTTGTCTTGTAATTCATACAATAGTCTTTCATCAACATAAGTATCCTTGTCATGTACATTTAGTCAAACATAGTGGGTATATGTAATTAGACTTAAAATCATGAAATATAAGAGTCACAGACATGGGTGAAGTAAACATGATCATCAGAAAAGCATTCAAAACAATCCACCATCATAATAGTAAAGCCTTGTTTGGGTGTCATGAAATCCATCTTAAAAATCCATAATCTTTCATAGCTTTCATAGTTCATATCATGCATAGCTTTGTTCATGTCATTCATAGCTTCAATAGTCATAAATCAAATCATAAGACAACCCTTAATAGATGTTCATGCATAATCAAATCAATACTTGATAGAATCTAACTTAAACCATGTTCGTAATTTGTAATAGGAAGTACCCATAAAGTTTCAAGCCTTGAAATCATGATATTTTATCAAAAAGGAAGGTTGTGCTCTATTGGTGGAAGGACACATGGATGAAGACCCATATGGCTTAAATCCTTAAAATAAATGAAGGAAGCTTGATGAGACTTGAAGGTTTCACTTGAATTCTTGAATTCCAATGAAAGCTCTTGAGAATCTTAGAATTGATTGAGGAATTTTGTAAGGATTAGAGAGGATTTTGAGAGTGTTCTTGAGTTAATTAGGGCAAAAAATGGAGGCAAAATTGAGGAATTCCATCTATAAGGGTGTTGGGCTATGACCCAATCTCCCTCACTTGATTTAGAGAAAGTTCAAAAAAATTTATACTGTGGGGGAACCAAATGGTGATGCAAACTTGCTCCCTGTTAGGTCATTTTTATACAAAGTTAAATTTTCCTCTATGTTGGCTTGGAAATGAGTTTAGGCTACTTTTGTACTATCAAGGAATATACACACTCTTCAATTTTAGGCCTAAATCACCTAAAAAATTATTTTTTGATACAGGTCACCTAAAAATCAAAAAAGGTGACCCTTTTTCTACACAAATTTGCCTCCTGAAAAAGAATATGAAGTCAAATTTGCAAAATAGCGGATAGATTTTAAGATATTCAAGAAATAAGCCATAAGGACATTTCATGTCACGTGGGAGGTGTTAAGAAATTTATAGGAGTATCTCATTAACATGGGATCCACTCAAGTGAGAATTGGTCTTTTATCTGGAGGGTCTATCAAAAATATGGTTAAGGGCTTTGCAACACGCTTACATCTTTTGACAACATTCATTACTTGCAAAACTTACTTTTAGCCCTTATCCTTAACATCATGCAGAACTTATCATGAACTTAGTGGTCCTATGCAATTGTTAGAACCCGTATTTTTTGTGCATTAGAACCATTAAGAAAATTTGGGATCAAAGTGATATTATTGAAGAGTTTGGGACCAAAGAAACATTATTCAAAAGTTTGGGGTTAAAGTAGAATATTTCAAAGAGGTGTATGTGTATAAACTTATATATATATATATATATATATATATATATATGTACACATGGGCACATACAAGACTATCATTTAATGTTTTTTTCACAAAATGCTCTTCTTAAACACAAAAAAAAAAAGAAATCTAGAACTATTAATAAGGTTGGCCCACTTAAATTTTGTCATAATTCTATTGGTACAAGTGTGTAGTTGGGGAACCAAACTCTTATTATATATACATGTGAGTGTAAAACATTTCCCCTCTTCTTAACAAAATTTCCATACTTATCAAATTTCAAGAACAAGAAGTAACCTTCAAGTGCTCTCGGGTTGCTATAGTAACTATATCAAAAATTCACGTTTTTTGATTCTACAATTATTTTGACGCTACAAGACTCACATATTGAGTCCCCTAAGTAGCGTGGCGGTGTTAATTGAGCAAAAAAATGCCTCTTTCTACGACTTTGGCAATTTGGGTCCATTTAAGGGGTTTAAAAGGTATGGAGATTTCTAGCCTTGTTTTATGTGTTGATTAAGATTGTATGTATGTTGTAGTATGCTAATTTGAAAGAAAATCATGAGAGATGGTAGGTTAAAGTGAGTTGTGAATATGGAGGTTAGGGCCGAAATTTGAGATATGCTTGTATGTAGTGTTTTATTGTTTTGAAATCATAAATTTATGTCTAAATGGAATAAGAATGATCCTTGTAGGGTGAAAGAAGTATTGGAAATTAATTACGTGTATATGTTAGAAGGGTGGCCTAATTTGGAACCTAAGTTTGTAGTTAAATGTTATGTTGTGTTGGGAGCATGTATTTGACGTTTAGTTGGTGTAGTATGATTCTCGGAAGGTAAGAGAGTGCTTGAACATAACCTATATGTATACATAAGTATGCTGCCCTATTTTTATAATTATGAAAAATGAGATTATTTAGTGTATTTGGTGTTGAAAAGGCATTGGAAGTGTTTGCATCACCTATATGTATACATAAGTATGCTGCCTTGTTTTTATAATTATGAAAAATGAGATTATTTAGTGTATTTGGTGTTGAAAAGGCATTGGAAGTGTTTGTTGATGTTGTTAGGTTATTGTTGTTGTTGTGTTGATTAATTAAAGCTGAGTTGATTCTCAGGGCAGCATTGGAAGTGCTTATTGATGTTGTTGGGTTGTTGTTGTTGTTGTTGTGTTGATTAATTGGAGCCGAGTTGATTCTCGGGGTAGCCTATATCCTAGGGGAAGTGCTGCCAAAATTTTTATAGAATTAAGGATAAATTTGGATTTTAACTCTGAGAAGTCTTTAGTTAATTAATTGACAATGTTATAAATTGTTTGTAGACGTTGAACATCCGGAAGTGTAAGTTGAATTGATTTTGCGTTTGTATTAATTGAAGGAGTAACTAAGGTATGTAAAGCATTTTATCGTTCGGCATGTTGTTATTAAATATGAGCCTAGAAACGAACTCTACTTTTCAAATCCAAGGATGAATAAGATCCATGTTTGTCCCTTGATATTCTTTTGCTGCTATGTCTCAGTTTTTATTATTGCTCCTCAGTAGATGTCAACTTAGTTTCTTGGTTTGCATCAGTTTTGCTCATTCTGCACCCTGTTCACTACTGTGGGTTTACTTTATGTTACTTTCTTAGGATAAAATCTTATGTTCACTGGGCAAACTGCTCTCACATTACAATGGTTTAATTAAATATGCAAAATGTTATAAGTCTCCGAAGATTTCAATTTAAGTCTAAATATGTTCTATGTTCATTCTTTACCACTCCTATGCATAACTAGCTACATCCTTGGCTTTTGTGTCTTTAAAATCCATGAATGGTTTGAGTTTGAAAAGAAGTTAATTAGTTTGGAAAACTATAGGTTCTAATTGTCCCGAAAATACAAATGCTTATAACTTTTGATAGAAATCCCAAATTACCATAAAAGTCATTCTGAAACGTTTCATAGTAGGTTGTATGATCTAAACTAAGTATGTTCCTCCAAAGTCAAGCTAGTTCGGGTCTCCATCGGTCGTGGGTCCCGCGACACTCTTCTAGGCAAATCTGATCACCTCATAAAAAAATGTGGAATAAATAATACTTCATTTTCGAATATGAATATTTTACTTATCCGTTAGATTTATGATAATTATTTTATGCCTATGTTTACGCCCAACTTTGCTTGTGCTTATTTTGATATAGATATGGTTGTGTTTGGCGTTATGCTATGTTTGGCGTTACGTTGTGTTTGGTGTTATGCTGTGTTTGGCGTTATACTGTGTTTGGCCTTATGCTGCATTTGGCATTATGTTGTGATTGGGTTTTTTTTTCATATGTTGGCATTATACGTAGGCGTGATCCAGAAAATTCGGGCGGTCCAGGATTGGATTATGCCTGGGTGCGATTCGGAAAATTCAAGCAGTCTAGGACGTATTCTTAGTGGGCACGATTCAGAAAATTTGAGCGGCCCAACTTATGTCCTATGCCATTTCTGTATTATGACTTTTGAGTGCAGCGGTTTTTCCTGGCTCACTTATCCTATGTTGGTATTACGTGATGGAGATTTCGGAGATTTGGACTTTCTGACGATATGTGGTGGATGACATATGTTTCAGAGGTCACCATCGATTCCAGTCCGTTAGGTAGGATTGGATATTTTGGAAATAGACGGTTTGCGTTTTGAATCTGGAAAGTAGAAATTTCTTTTTTAATATTTTTGGATATATACTGCTCTCTGTACTTTTGTTTCAGTTATCCCTCAGTTTCATGTATTGGGAGGTAAGTATATCAATGTACTAGATATGCATTTATCGTTATACTTTGGCCTTGTTTGCTATACACCGTATGTGTTGGTAAGTAAGTACGTTGATATTTCGGGTATGCATTTAACCATTACACGTTTGCTTTAAAGGTTGCCTTGATATATATACTCTATTCTTTCTACTTTACATATTCAGTACGTATCTCGTACTGACCCCCTCTTCTTCGGGGGGTTGCGTTTCATGCCCATAGGTACAGACGTTAAGGAGAGAGATCCACCAGGTTGGATTCTGACAACTGTTTAAAGTGCTCCTTTGCTTCGGAGAAAACTCTGGGTATATACACTTATTTACTATTTTGTGTTTCTGTACATTCGAGGGTACGACGAGGGCCCTGTCCAGTCTTCTGATTTAGTTTGTGTAGTTAGAGGTCTGTGGACACCTATGCATATGGGCTGGGACAGTTTGTATAACTATATACATATGATATGTATGTTGGGCGGTTTAACCGCAGCGGTGCCCTTGTCGGCCCGTATGAATATATATATATATGTGTGTGTGTGTGTGTGTGCGCGCGCACGCTGTTGGCTGGGACTTTTCTATATGCAGGGTTCGGATAGTCTATAAAACAGAGGAAATTCTACCAAAATTTCTGTAAATAAGATAGTTATTAGAAATGGAATATGGCTTAGTGTTTGTGTCTGAGTGCCCCAATCGGGCACTAGGCACTGCCCACCGGCTGGGTCGTGATAGAAGTGGTATCAGAGCAGTTAGTCCTTGGAGGGTCCACAGACCGTGTCTAATAGAGTCTTGTTTATCGGTT